>JAGFPH010019921.1:0-14719 GCA_018207615.1 Philaenus spumarius
TCCCCCACTCCATTTTACGCTATATCGCGGCGGACTCTACTTATATACTCGTACTAGTGCTCTGTAGATATGTTTCCTTGGTATTTGAAAGGCTGTGGTCGCGCCGGCTGTTTGTGTTATATAAAAGGTATGAAGTCTTGTTGAGAGACTTGTCAAAACCCATTTTAAGTAAGTGCACTCATGGCACTACGAAAAACATAAAAGAGTTGAAGAATGGAATTTGGAACAAAATTCCCTAGAAGACTTTTTGCTAGGCTGGAATTTACAGACAACATGATTGTCTACAGTTTATGTTATTTTTAAGATGGGGACAAGATAAAATGTTATTTTCACTTTTAGATGGGACAAGATAAATGCAATGATCAAAATTTGGACTAAACCAATACAACCAACGATTTATATTCATGACATTTTTCACTTCTGTACTGCACCAACACAGGTTTCTTGAATCACTCCAAGAAAGGCTTACTTTCTATATCAATACATATAAATCAAATTAAAGTGCCTGTATACGCGAGTATATATGTTGTGTCGTACTTTAATTTATTTATTTCAATGTAGTTCTACTATCTTCTGTCAACTAAAGTTTTGAAACCAGGCCTTAATGTAGTAAAATTTATTGCAGGATTAACGTAACCTCAATACTATGTTTCAGAAATGAGCCAGGCCTATATTACAAAATTGACTATTCTAATTTATCCATCTTTGCCAAGTTTACCTTTTTTTTTTGACAAAATAAATTGTTCAATCAGGCCCAATTTATTCTAATTCCAACGTGCTAAATGGGTATAAATCGGCTTGTTTTTTAACAGCAATTAAAAACTATCCAATGAACAGCTGATTTTGGGTAATACTCAATCTCAGTTCTGTTCCACTCTATTTCCAACGTGCTAAAACAGTATATATTGGCTTGTTTATAAACAGCTGTTTTGATCGATTTATTTACTATTTTGTTGTTATTTTGTTACCAACATGGCAACCCATAAGGCTCTATGTTAAAATTTTTCAACTTTTAAATTTGGTTTTCTAAAAAAATTGCGTTTTTACACGAATTACAACTGTATGGGTGTACTTAAAAATCAAAACTACACCTATATACAAAATTTCTTTGAATTCGTTAGAGCCGTTTTCGAGATCCGCGACAGATACAAAGATACAAAGATAGATACAAGAATTGCTCATTTAAAGTAATAGGATTATTTTAGGTTAGGCATATATCGAACAAACACACGTTGCTTTAATGCATCTACATTCATTACCATAGCAACAAAGTTAGCAAATTTAGACCTTTAAAAAATGAGAAAGCTCTATGTCCATTTTAGAGGTATCATAAGGTACACTAATTTAACACAACTTGCAAAATGAGGAAGAGATTCCATTTCATCGGTAGCGTGACGTGACTGAACCCATACAGCTATTGAGTTTAAGCCTTTGAATTTACCACTGCCTATTTTATTTCGTCGTTTTTCTTCTTCTTTTACGATCAGCTGTTAGATTAAACTTCGTGTACGAGTGTAAAACAATGAATAAGAAGAAATCATGACAAAATCAAAAGCGCTCTGTTTTAAGACGCGCACAGCGAGTTCCTATATTTTTTACCTCATACAAAAAATGCTCGTTGCGTCTAAAGAAGTTTTCACATCAATTGCAAATGGTTGAGAATTTTGAGTAGAACATCCCCTCCCCCAATCATCTGCACTTCTATCTAGAATACATTTACTTGCTGCTACAAAGTACATAAGCTGAAGCCCGTTTGTTTTATCTTACTGGCCTTGCTCTCCCAATAAGTCTTACTGTATTACTTTATGTGCGAAATGTATCCACGGAAATAGTTGCTCAGGTGGGCGAAAGTCGAAGCAAGTGTCGCACTGTTATCAGCGAAGCAAATCGGGTAGGCCGTGGATCTACACGAAAGTACGTTCACAATCCAGTAGAAGGCTGCTGTTGTTATCGCGAACCAATGTGTAATAAATGTATTTTATTGCTCGGAATACAGTCGGCACTTTAACGACTAATCGAAACTTTGCAAGGTGCGAAGGACGTTACCGAATTGTAGAACAGTATGTTATTTATTTTATGTAGTCTTAAAAGTAAAACGATTTATTAAGGTCAACTGAAAAAAAATAAGCGGTATTAAAAACTGACACATACTTTCTCACAAACATATTTCAATTATTATCGGGTAATACATTGCGTGCTTCGCACGCCAACCCCTGTAGTGGGAATATTTTTAATACAGAGTGCATTGCGTCCTTCGCACGCCAACCTCCATGTTGGGAATGTTTTCAATACGCAATGCATTGCATGCTTCGCACGCCAACTC
Source organism: Philaenus spumarius (assembly GCA_018207615.1). Classification (NCBI taxonomy): domain Eukaryota; kingdom Metazoa; phylum Arthropoda; class Insecta; order Hemiptera; family Aphrophoridae; genus Philaenus; species Philaenus spumarius. The sequence continues at coordinate 2,324 of JAGFPH010019921.1, forward strand.
CCGTGTAGGGAGTATATTGCGATGGATATTGCTCGCGTGCTTCGCACGCCAACCCCTATTTGTAACCCCCACTGTGACTTCATAATTGTATTAAAATAGGAGAGGCGGTAGTACATTAAAGTAGGAGAGCAACTAATAAATATTATTATTATTACCTAAAGAGAAAACTATTCGCTCGATTTCGAACAAATTTGCACCAAACATGTCAATTAGGCGTGTATAGAGTCTCGAAAAAAAGGTTTTGAAAATTTTGAAAAACAACTTCCTTTTAGGTCAAAAAAACCCCCAAAATCAGTTATTATTATTATTATTATTAGCTAAACGATTTTTTTTTAAAGATGCGGTTTTTTGCATATTGTAAGGTACAGTAAGCGTTACAAATAAGCCAAATTTTATCAAAATCGTTAGAGCCGTTTTTTTATAAAAAAAATAATAACAGATTTTTTGGGGGTTTTTTGGCCAAAAAGGAATTTGTTTTTCAAAATTTGTCAAAACCTTTTTTCGTGCATCGATACAGGCCTAATTGACATGTTTGGTGCAAATTTGTTCGAAATCGATCGAGTATTTTCTCTCTAGCTTTGTATACATACAGACATACAGACTGACATTTTGTAAAAAACACTTTTTTTAACTCAGGGGGTCCCAAAACGCATATGTCCACAAGAATCTTGACGTCGATTTTGTTTGCGATCACTATACTTTCTCTATACTACAGTATAGTGAGAAAGTAAAATAAAACTGTTCGTGCAAGCACTTAATTAGTTGGAAAATACTTGGCCTACTTGCTACGGCCTAAAACCTCAGCTATACTATAGGTGTTCAAAAAAGTATGGAACGTCTTTGGATGATTAGTAAAAACATTATAGACACTCCGTCCCCTCTTCCGAAAGGCAAAATATTTAAATGTAAACCTAGGGCTTGTGACACATCATTCTGTTATCAAATCACAAACATTTTCTACCAAGCAAAGTAAGGTAATAAGTCAGCCATATCCGAAAATGCGGCAGAAAACTTATTTTCCAAAAATACTTGGGTAAGAATTTTTCGTTGATTTTTGTTTGTTCGTGCTTTTAGTTTGTTAATATAAACTAAATTAAATAGTGTGCTTAAGACCACACGTTGGAAGTGATAACTTCTATGACCAATTTATATTTTTTTGTCCGTACTAATATTAGAGGAGGAGGAATAAGGATAAAATAATTTAAAACATTAATGACTTTGCTGACTTTGGTATTTAATATACATATAACACAAATATCACATATATATATATATACATACATACTATATCTCGAGCGGTGACGGTCGCGAGTTTGATGCTTTTTCCTCTCCCAATAAGAAGTGCTATGTAGTATATTCGCGTTGCGTACATACATATATATATATATATATATATAATACATACTATATCTCGAGTGGTAACGGTCGCGAATTCAATGCTTTTTCCCCAAGCAAAAAGTGCCCAACGCCGCTAAAGAAGTTTTCACTTCAAAAACTGTCGGTTGTTAAAAATAACTGACTGATTATAAACTTCCTCTAATTTGGTTGATATGATAATGAATATAAATACGTACTATAAACTTGTGTTAATTCAGTATAGGCCACACCTAAAATTATTTTGCTAACCTTTGATTCAAATCAGCTGTTTTATCTGTTAAAAGGTTGGGAGTGAACCCCTGTATTTTGACCATTTTCACCCCTTAAAATTTGGAAATTCCCTTTCTATTGCAGTTTTACATAGTGCTATGAAAATACCCTGAAATTTTTTAAGGCTCTAGCTAACATAGTTTTGGCTGTACGCTGATTACGAATCATTCATACATGATTTATTCTTTTACATACACAGATTGTTATTAATATTTATTGTTCAATCTATAAAATATATGCAATATAATAAAACAATGTTAACCCAGTATTACTTCATTTTACGACTCCCGACTAAGACCGGCAAGAACGTTATCTAGAACCAGCCGAGAGACAAGCTTGCCTGCCCTATCTATACCCAGTCAATTATGTATCAGATAGTGGGATTGCCTACGTGTTCTCTAATGATTATTTTCGCGCTCAGATGGGAAATAACTCCTTCAAATACAACATAATTATCAGCGTACCGTAATACAGACGTTAATGACTGCGTTTTTTTACGCCGGAAGGTTAATTTCGCGAACAGATTGGTACACTAATTAGTAAACGTGTTGGGCGATTGTGAGATTAAAATAAAAATACTCGTTTAATAGCTCCGCGTGATGGGTTCTGTACCGTGGGTATTGGGTTTTGTTGCTCGATTATTTCTTTACAGTAATGTTAATGAGATTTAAGCAAAATATGTTACGGCACGTTTAAAGCATTTTTTGTGTTTTACAGTTTGTTAGGACTGAATCTGTAGTTACAGCGCCAACATACGTATTAAGTTCAGGTGGAATCCCCCAAGTGGTGATAACATCCGTAGATGGTGTCATGAGATTGAAGCCACTGACTGTCTTTGCAAAAGAAAGACATTTGCAGGAAGGGCTGTCTTTAGACGAGACGTCCAAGAGTGACTGAAGAACGTGTGAAAGAGTATTTCACGCGTAGCCCCAAGATATCAGTTCGGAAGGCTAGTCGTGAATTAGAAATTCCAGTGGCGGCTGTGTGGAGGGTTTTAAGAATACCCTTACAACAACGTCGTTTGCAGTTGCTACAAGTTCTAAAACCTACAGACTACGGTTATGAAAACGATATGTTGCTGCATGACGAAGAAGGTTTTCTGGTTCGTGTCTTCTTCAGTGATGAACCGACATTTCACCTAAGTGTACAGGCGAATGTGAGGGTCAGAAAATCCTCACTAGACAGTACAGTTGCAACTAGACTCCCCCAAATTGAATGATTTTGTGCCGTAACCCGACGGATATTTAATGTGCTTTTCTTTTCCGATGAAGCAACCGCAACTGGTGTGTTAGTGATGAGCTACGACTATTGCTCTTTCCTCAATTGGAAGAAGCTGAGCCACGTATCAATATGTACATATTCAAATAATTTGTCTGAAATTCAAAATCAAAAGGTTTCAGACATTCAATTTAAAATATGTGCAATGAGTTTATGAAATAACACAAATTTTATTACGGAATGTACTGCAATATTAGCAGATGTGCTATATTATTCAAATCAATCATACATTTTAAAGTTGATCGTTTTACTGTCAGTATTGCATACATGATGATTTAGTACGAGTTATAGTAGTGAAAATAAAGCAAGATTTCATATAAACATTGGTTCGGAAATGCAAAAAAGAAAATTTGTGTTCCTTTGCAATTTTTTGTAAAGTATGCTGTTTTGATATATTTAACATTACGGACTTTAAATAAGCGCAATTTTGAAAATATATTAAAAAACTTTTTGATTTTTTGTACATGGATAAAAGATGTCATACCAAATATGTATCCAAAATTTCCGTTCAATCTATTTCATACATACAAAGATATGATATTAAGTATTTTGTAAACAAAATTGTGGATGGCGGGAAAACGGAGCATTTGCGAACCTATGTTCGTATGAACTTTTTTTTCTTTATATTCACTATTAGAACACGTCCTAAAAGTTCCTTAGATTTTTCCTGCATCACCCAGAAATACATTTCCCAGAAAAGGTTGAAATGATCACATCTTATTACTTTAAATGAGCAATTCTTGTATCTATCTTTGCATCTATCTTTATATCTGTCGCGGATCTCGAAAACGGCTCTAACGAATTCAAAGAAATATTTTATTTATGTGTGGTTTTGATTTTTAAGTACACCCATATAGTTGTATTTCGTGTAAAAACGCAATTTTTAGGAAAAATCTAATTTAAAAGTTGAAAATTTTTAACATAGGGTCTTATGGGATGCCATGTTGGTTACAAAATAACAACGAAATCTATCTATATAAAAGCGAAATGGCACTGATTCATTCATCAGCAGAACTAAAAATCTACTGAACCAAATGAGTTCAAATTTGGCATGCATGTTCAGTTGGACCTTTAGACGCGCACTAAGAACGGATTTTGAAAACATCCCAAAGATACGCCCAATATTCGCGTTTTTCTAGTGATTTTTTGCGTTTTCTCAGCTTTTTCGAGAACTAATTGGCAGAAAATGTTGAAATTTGGTACTTAGGTTCGTTTAAGGCCTAAAAGTAGTTTGTTAAAAAATGTTTGAGATTCTCCCAAAATTACGCCAGAAATAGGCGTTTTTGCATTTTTCCTTGCGTTTTCAATGTGTTTTTGATCATCCTCAAATTACGCCCGAACGGATTGGAATGAAATTTGGTATGTAGCTTCCTCTAGGGCCTTAGGCGCTCTCTAAGAAAGGGTATGAAAAATTTCGAAATTTTAGGAGGGGTTTGGGGGGATCAAAGTTACTAAAATCATAATTTCAGATCTTTTATTATTATGACAATAGTGCTTTTATTATTTAAGATCTATATATATAAAAGCCAAATACCACTTACTAACTGAACACTTCAAAAGATTACAATTACGTTAAAAAGACTGAAAATACTAACCACCACAGGCAACGCCGTACGTGTCAGCTAGTAGTAAATAAAGCGATCAAAACAGCTGTTTATAAACAAGCCAATTTATACTGTTTTATCAGTTGTTAATTGAATAGTTTTTAATTACTGTTAAAAAAACAAGCTAATTTATACGTGTTTTAGCACGTTGGAATTAAAATAAATTGGGCCTGATTTAACAATTTATTTTGTCAAAAAAAAGGTAAACTTGGCAAAGATGGATAAATTCTAATAATCGATTTTGTAATATAGGCCTTGCTCATTTCTGAAACATAGTATTGAGGTTATGTTAATCATGCAATAATTTTTACTATATTTAGGCCTGGTTTCAAAACTTTAGTTGACAGAAGATAGTAGAACTAGGACTAAAATCGTAATGAAAGCCTCTCACGTTTCTAAAGCATGTATTTGAAGTTATAACTAATCTTGTAATTACTGTTAATATATTTAAGCCTGGTTTCAAAATTTTACAAACCTATGTACAAACGAGCCAAAGATTAACGAGATTCTTTAGTGAATTTTCGTACTGCGAGCGAAGCGAAGCATCCATCTGAGACCGAAGTCCGAGGCGGGGTTGGGACGCGAAGCGTCCAGGGGCAGAGGCCCTAGTTGCAATAACTTGATAACTCTTTAATTTTGATATGTACCCAACGTTAGCATAATATTTACATTTACGATATGTTTTCCATGCTAAGCTTGAATCACGTTTTATCAGTTCAAATAGCTTTGGAAGATTCTATCACAGAGAAAGCAATACAAGTAAAGGACAGAACATGTTTGTACTTCGAATAATATTTATTTTTATCGTGGGAAGAACAGAAACTCTTATCATTGTTGTTAGCAATATAATACACAAAAACTCTCAAGAACAACGTCGATAAAGCAAAATAAAACTAATTTCAAAGCGTGAGTAGAACTGTTCATGTTTCTTGTTCGGATGATTTTAGTAATTGTTTTAGGGAATTTCCATAGGAAAGATGAGCTATAAAGTGGCCCTTATGGTGAGACCTAAGGTCGGGAGTAGTCATTGAGCACCGACCATGGTCCTTAGAACACGTTTTGGGATGTTATTAATAACGTAATATAATATACACTATAATATGTGTTCGACTTTACGGCCTCAGACCATGGACTGCGCTTTTCGAGTGGATTTCAACCGTGTACTGTTGAGTACTTCACCGATTTCGAAAGAACCAGACGGGCTATAAAATCGTCTAAACAAAATAAAAAGCGCAGAATAACATCCTATAGAAACATTTTTTTAGATGAAATCCCAAAAAGTTCCATTCTAGTACGAAAACCATGAAAAACATTACTTCCAGTCAAGAGCGTTCTTAAGGTGTTGAATTATTCGCTAACAAACTCGTCAAAACGTCTTAGAAAACCAACGTGTATACCAAATTTGGACCAAATCCGACGTATTTGAAAATTTCAAACAGCCGCCATTTTGAAACTCATAATTGGATTTTATCGCTTATTTTTCTTGAGGTATATCATTGTTAGGTTAAACTTCATCCTACGTTTGAACTCAACTAGTAAAACCGTTCTCTAGATATTAATTATTTTGTACAAGAAACAAAATCTTAGATATCTGGAAAACTCAGCGACTTCGGGAGTATGTTTATATGAACTTTTAATGTATGAGGAATCATATCCCAAAGTCCTGAAAGGTTTTTTTTACACCCTGTATATATTACATACATTCATAAAACTTTTAATGACACCCCAAAACGTGTTCTGGGGACCATGGTCGGTGCACATTGACCACTCCCGACCTCAGGTCTCATCATAATAGTCACTACTCATCTTTTCTATGTAAATTCGCTAAAAGTCAGCAAGACTACTAAACTAGGTCTACTTCTGAAGAACCCCAAACATAAGAGTCAAAAATTATTTCAAATTCTAAAATCAGCTGTCAACGGAAATGATTATAACAAATATCCTACACGCCAGTTTAGAAGTGGCAGCCGATTACTGTACAAACACTAGAACAGCTGTATCAGCTGAGATATTTCAAATGAACAAATAACACTTTTTAGTTTGTATGATAGGCATATATTTTCTTTTAATTTATTTTGTTAATGTATTTTTGTCGCAACTTGAGAAGGTATATAAATAAAGTTATATCAAACAAAGAAGAGTTTGAGTTAGTTTAGGCAAGGTTTTTTAAGTATAGTTTGGATATATTTGTAAAAGTTTATTTGTTAAAAAAAAAAAACCCAAAAAACAGAAAATAATGATTATATCACTTAAAGGGTAGTTTAGGCTAGATTTGTGTATGTATACTTTTAATATATTTGTGAAAAATTTGCACCTATTCAATTTACGATAGTTTTGATTATAAACGAATAAATTAATCAACATTGTGACAATGTGTGAACTTAATACAAACAAAATTATGTTTGCCTTGCAAAATCTCAAAATTAAAATTTTGTGTTTTAACTATTTTTTCTTTCGGGTTTATTAGCGAATTTCCATAGGAAAAATGAGCTATTGCAGTGGCCATTATGGTAAGACCCAAGAACGGGAGTAGCGAATGAGCACCGATCATGGTCCCCAGAACACGTTTTGGGGTGTCAATAAAAATCATATACATATGTATATATTTGTTCGAACTCTAGCGGCCGCATTTTAATTCCGATTTGGTTCAAATTTGATACACATGTTGGGTGTCTACGTCGCTCGGACGAGTTCGTTAGCCAAAAACATCAAACAATCGGAAGCACGTTTTTTGACGGGAAGTAACTGTTTTTTGAGATTTTTCCTACGAGAATGAACTTGTTTTTGAGTGTTTTCTACATATATAGGCTACATGTAGGATGTTATTCTGCACATATTGTTTTTTTACGCGACCTTATACTCGCTTGGTTCCCCAAAATCGATCAAAACATAAAATACCGTACACGGTTCAAAGCCATGTGGTGGATTCTACCGTGGGGTTGGCGTGCGAAGCACGCAATGTATTGCGTATTGAATATGCTCCCAATACGGGAGTTGGCGTGAGAAGCACGCAATGCTTTGTGTATTGAAAATACTCCCCATATACGGAATGGCGTGCGAACCATTTTGCAGCTATTCAGCACCGTCGTGAATAGACCTATTTCCCACATTATTGGTTGAAACCCTAAAACATAGGCCTATAAACTTAATTTTGGAAATTTGCTCAGCTGCGTGGTCGAATGATTGTACGGTATTTTTAGTTGGTCTTTTGGAACGTATAAATTGAAACTCAGGCGAGTTTGGAAAAAGTTGTAACAAACAACACAATGGAAATTAAAGTTAATACCATAGTAGTAGACAGCTGTGGAGTGTTTTAGTGTTTAGGTTGGAACCTCTGTTTCAATATATGAGGTAGAGGCCAAATGCAAATGTTTAATTGTCTACGAAGGAAGCAGCTTCTGAACACAACACGTTCAATGTTAAGGTATAACCTAGAAACAATCCGACCGTACAGTTTGAAGACGAGTCATCCGAGCGACAGGTTAGAGTGGGCACCTAAAGCTGAGGACGTCGAACAATTGACCAATCACTGTCAGGGAATACAAAAGCCCACTGGATTCAATTAGAGACCTCCTGGGAAACACTTGGAAACCCCGGAGGAAATCTTTAACGCATGATTGACGGTTGAGGAAACAAAGGTAAGTCGCGTTTAATCTGATTAACACTTACGGAAGCATCTTGTCCTCTTTGGGAACTAGGTAAAGTGCATGAACACTGTGAAACGAAAGTCATGGTAGATAACTAATATCGAATAATATTTATGCTAGTATTCATAAATAACTAGTAAATCATCGTGAAAAATCACAGGCGGATTAATAAGATATACATTAGAAATACATCGATTATACAAAATATTATTTAATAACAACGCACTTTACTAGGCCTACCTAACTATGCTGACGGGGATTTGTAACTCAGTAAATGTGTACAATTATAAGGGTTATAAAACTGTAGGAATATTAAATAATTCGACCACGCAGCTGGACCGCTGACGTGAGTTGATCAAATTTCCAAAATTAAGTTTATATGCATATGTTTTGGGGTTTCAACCAACAATTTGGGAAATAGGTCTACTCACGAAGGTGTTGAACAGCTGTCTGTGTGTACACAATATATTAGTAGAATTTGTTTGCGCCTAGTGGCCTCGCGAATTTGCACCTCTTGGCTTTGAACCGGGTACTTTTATGGTATTTTATGTTTAGATCGATTTTGGAGGAACCAAGCGAGCAATAAGGTCGCGCAAAAAAACAAAATGTGCAGAATACATCCTACATTTATATTTTTAGAAAAAACTCTAAAAAAATTCATTCCCGTACTAAAACTCTCAAAAAATAGTTACTTCCAGTCAAAAAACGTACTTCCGGTTGATGGATTTTTTGGCTCACGAACTCGTCCGAGCGACATAGACAACCAACATGTGTACCAAATTTTAACCAAATCGGACTTAAAATGCGGCTGCTAGAGTGCGCATATATATGATTTTTAAAAACACCCCAAAACTTGTTCTGGAGACCATGATCTGTGCTCATTTGCTACTCCCGACCTTGGGTCTTACCATAAGGGCCACTGCAATAGTTAAATTTTCCTATGGAAATTCCCTAAAAAAATATATTTATGTATGTTAATATTATAATAATATGAGATAATACAATACAAGTTATCTTTTAATTGCTTCATATTTTAGAATGATAGATTAAATTATTGATTTAGAAGTTATTAATATTATAGTGAACAAATTAATAATCGAATGTTTCTGAAATTAAGGACACTCCAAATGGAAAATTTTTGTTTTTTTATCTATTTTTAGTTCTTTGTGGTTTTTTATTCTCCTGTACTTCCTCTTTCCAAAAATATACAACATGATATGTTTATAATTATCTTTATGTCAGAAAAAAAATAATGTATGCGTTACCATGGAAATAAATGGCTTTAGAGGCCACATAAATTCGCTGCACTACAAACCAGTTTTATAGTGTTTATTATCGTACAGTGAGTTATTTTAAACAACTTTGGTGAAAAGGAAGAAGACGTATGCTGCTGAACAAGACCCGGACAACCCCGCATACTGTCCAGGAGGCCATTAGCAAAAGATAGGCTACTTATGAAACTTTGGCTTTTACGTTTTGCTCGTTTCCCGAAAATCACGTTTTTGTTATTTATAATACACGTACTGTATCTGGAAAACTATCCAAGATATCGTTACCAAATGTTTACCACATGTCTATAATACAATTATCTAGTTCCTAACACGGGATTTTTGAAATATATCAACAAATAAAAATGTTATGTAATAATAATAATAAAAAAATATTAAAAAATGTTTTTTTTTTTTAAATCATAACTTTAAGTTTTTTTTTATTGTCTTGTGTACGGAACTAGAAAAGGTACAATTTAAAAAATAAAATAAAAATTATGAGTATATCTTAATTAAAGCTTAAGTTATGTGTATTATAAAGATATACATTCGGAGTGCCTTAAACGAATAGGTATTTCTTCTTTAAATTTGGTATAAACGAATATTTTGATGATAAAAGGTTGTATTTGTACAGTTTATAACCTCAAAGCAAATATTACAACGTATTATAACATACGTTAGTTCTACAACTCATATTTAAAAAAAATCAACATCATAAGAAATTATAATGATTGAAGTTGTAGACATGACCAAAAAGTATAATCTACACTGGGATTGTTTAAGTATTACAGATGATGGGTGAAATCAGCTGTTATATTATACGTTACTCACGTACGTAGGTACGGACGTACACTTGATTTTTTAGGAGTTATTTTTCTGACAAAATATTAATTTTCTCCGTACATTTTTTTCTTTAGTAACAAAAACATAGGCCATATAATATTAACCCTTCAATATGTTACCCAATTTGGACTATATTAACATTTAAAATTTAACTGATGTTTGCATTCGTTTCGAAAAAACCAGTTACGTTGGAAACCTTGAGGGAAGTGCAAAAAGTTGAGCATCGTTTATTAGTAGCAGTGTTTGGAACAAGCTCGAGACCTGAGAACCAAAATGGTGTTCGTTTAGGACTTATGTCAATATATGACTTTTCTGTAAAAAAAATCATTCCCAAAATAAGCCCTTTGTGGCAATGGTATTTAAATTGCTTGCTTTCTGTACCCTTTTATACAAATAATATAGGTAAATTCAAAACAGGTTTATACAGGTTCTAAACTATTAAGCAAAACACATTAAAAAGATGTTAAGTATAATTATTTTGTATTTGTTGTATAAAACTATGTTCAATAACTACGTCCATTGGTACTGATGACAGAAGTGGAAACCGTCATGAATATAAATCGTTTGTTATATTGGTTTAAATCCGAAATTTAATCATTGTGTTTAGTTTATACCATTTAAAATGTAAATTAAATAATTCGACCACGCAGCTGGACCGTTTACGTGAGTTGAGCAAAATTTCTAAAATTAAGTTTATAGGCCTATGTTTTAGGGTTTCAACCAACAATTTAGGAAATAGGTCTATTTACGACGGTGCTGAATAGCTGTAAAATGGTTCGCACGCCATTCCGCATATTGGGAGTATCTTCAACACAAAACGCATTGAGTGCATCGCACGCCAACCCCCTTATTGGGAGTATCTTCAATACACAATGCTTTGCGTGCTTCGCACGCCAACTCCGCGGTAGAGTCCACCACGTGGCTTTAAACCAGGTACTTCTACGGTATTTTACGTTTTGATCGATTTTGGGAGAACCAAGCGAGCTATAAGTCGCGTAAAAAAACAAAATGTGCAGAATAACATCCTACATTTATATTTGTAGAAAAAACTAGAACTGAAAAAATTCATTCTCGTAGGAAAAATCTTAAAAAATAGTTACTTCCGATCCAAAAACGTGCTGCCGATTGATGGATTTTTTGGCTGACGAACTCGTCCGAGCGACGTAGACAACCAACATGTGTACCAAATTTGAACTAAATTGGACTTAAAATGCGGCCGCTAGAGTGTGAGCACATATACGGACCTGGCCGGCCACCTGACAGGACATAAAGTGTACGATATGTGCGTTTGTAGTGTATGTTTGTATATGTGTGTGTTTTTTATGTAATAACGAAGCAGTAGCGGATATACCCTGATGATGCTGACTAATTGAAGCAGCGAAACCGGTTGGGAAAGAAAAACCAGTGTGTATGAGACGACGTAAGTAACATATTTATAAATATATATATATATATGATTTTTAGATACACCCCAAAACGTGTAACCATGGTTCTGGGGACCATGATCGGTGTTCATTAGTAATCCCGTCCTTGGGTCTTACAATAAGGGCCACTGCAATAGCTCATTTTTCCTATGGAAATTAACACAAACATTATTGTTTATAATCAAACTATAATGAAAATAATACAACTTGCTAAATGAGGAAGCACAATGTCCGTTTCATCGGTAGCGTGACGAGACTAAACCCATACATGCTATAGTGTTTCAGACTTTGAATTTACCTCTGCCTATTTTATTTCGTCGAGTTCGTTCTCTTTTACGATCAGCTGTTACGTTGAACTTCTGGTTTATACGCAGAAGAAGAAATCATCGACTAAATCAAAAACGCAAAGAGTCTCACTTTATCGTTTTTCTATACAGTTGGAGGTCGGTACTTACTTTTTAAAGCGAGGGAAGACAGGCGCGACAGCCGGTATTTACATATATAAAATTGTATGCACCTTACTGCCCATGTCGCTATGACTGCAACGTCTCCCAGACCGCAACCCGCGTACATTACTTAGTGGTTAGTCCCTGAGAGCTAATAATGCGGTTTTAAAATTGCACAGTTTTTTTTTTTTTTTTATATAAGATACGCACCTTATTGTGTTCCCGTCAACAGTTCAAAA
>JAGFPH010019922.1:4487-14718 GCA_018207615.1 Philaenus spumarius
TTAGTCACAGTATGTTACCGATAACAGTATAATTATAATATTTCGTCGATATTATCACATTGGTAGGGTTCTAACTTAAACAGTTATTATTTTCTAATTTTAGGCAATATAGGCCTAGGAGGCACTGATAAACCCACTCAAATCTAATTGCAGCCAATCTGGCAACCCTGTTCCTATCGCGTATTAAAATGGGTGTACATTGTCTATGTTAAAATCCCATAAGCGATTTTTGGTTTGTTAATTTGTTATGTTATATTTGTTTTAGAATGTTTATAATTGATTTCCGGCGATCAGTGAAGTGTCTAATTTCATTATATATATATATAGCCTAGGAAAAAGTGATATATAGTGTGAATAAAAAAAAAAATACTGAAGTTAACCTCTATATTTTCTACTTTTATTTCTCTCGTAATTTCTATAATTTTTATTTCCGGCGGATATTTTTCATGTTTTTATAATCAGTTTAACGTGTTCTTTCATAATATGAAGAAATTTTAAAAAAACCTCTGGTCACGCTGTTCTCAACTAGAACCATTGTATTCCACTAGAAAAGTAGGCTAGCTTAAAAATATTTTTTTAAATAATACATAGCCTAGGCCTACATTTAAAAATTGGGCGAAATTATACATTAACACTCCAGCAAATATTTATGTTCCAGCATACAAAACAACTTAATTGATGTTAGCAACTTATAGCCTATAAATTAACAATGTGGAAACATACTATATGACTAGAGACTGTAAGAATTTCAGGCTATTTTTTTAAGCTTTTATTTTCAAATTCATAAGTTAGCAACCTCACCTTCAAATTATTAGCTGGAGTGTTAATGTATACTTTTGCCAAAAATTATAACTACCAACCTTCTCTTTATTATACATCATCACAAGTAAGCAAATGTTGAGTTTTGGAAGACGAAGTTATTTGCACCCTTTTGTTTCGTTTGCGACTGTACTCAGCTTCCCAATCCTTTCGTACCATCATATACAGCATCATAGCTGCTTTAGCATCTTCAACAGAACTGTGTTCACCTTCTTGAATATTTACACCTAAATACATTGCTGTTAGTTTTTTCAAACTTGGAGTACTTTTAAACCCTTCATGGAATTTCTTATATCTGGAAGTGTCTCTCATAGCTCCTCTAGGATGAGTTAAAAACAAAACTGACAAGTCATTTTTTAATGCATGTCCCACAAGTGTTCGCCCTTTTAGGATTTCGGCAACTTCCTTTTGAACTGTTGAAAAATCTTCGCCATTTTCTAAATCTTTTGGCCGAACTCCACTTACAAAAGTACGATAATCTACTACAGGTTCTATAGGTTTTACAAACTTATCATATAGGCAATCTCCATACGAATTAACCAAAGATACTCTTGCTAGCATATTAGTTTTAGCGTCTTCATCAACTCCAACCATTTCACAATCAACAGCAACACATTTTGTAAGTTTTGGATTGGGATTATGCCTACGGTGTCTTACAAAAGAGGGTTTATTAAAATTTCTATTTCCTGTACCTACACTATGCTTATTCTGCTCAGAGAAAACGGGTCGCTTTTCATCATTTGAGGCTTTTTTTTCAGTTTCAGATGTGATCTGAAGTTCTTTAAACTTTTTGCAACTGTTGGTATCAGCAATTTTTATCTTCTTATTTATGCTTTCTATTTTTGTTGGTTTGATTTTGTTTATAGGTGTTGTAGGCCTACCTATTTTTTCTATTTCTTTGAACTTAGCCCAGTTATTTGTGCCATTGCTTTTCTTGTGGGAAATATCAGCAAGTGATAATTTTGGAACATTTGGACAAACTTGTTTAATAACTGGTTTGTTACCTCCTTGTTTGCGTTTATTATCTGACATATTGTTGAGCCAAACACTTTGATTAAGAATATTAGCCATACTTAGGATATTATACCTATACCTATGGGTTTAAAAGAACACTTGCTACGGGTATGTATATAAGTTAAGCCAATGAATGTTAAACAATAAAAGTGTAATAAAATATTGGTTCATATCAACAATGTACTGATAATTACTAAAACAATAATAATTTAAAACTAGCAGCTCTTCAGCAAATGTAAAATGTAGAGGTTAGGAAAAGTATTGCTCCTGTTATTTATCGTGATATTTTCATTTAACACCTTATTATTTTAGTTCGATTAAAACCCTTTTAAAAAAACTCAAAAATCACTAAAAATTTTATTTAATCAACACGTTATTTAATTGATTTAATTTTAAATTCAATGCCCAATCAACACCATTATTACAATCCAGAGTCCACAGATATGACTCATCGACTCATCGTCATCGTTGGACGTTGAAGTGACCAGACCAAGTCATAGATACTTGAATCAAAAACGTGTCATATTTACATCACTATATAATAATTTTTGTTTATAAAATGTTCAGCTTCAATTAGCCTATATCAGCTTTGAAATAAATACAAATTTAGTTTAACAAAAATTTTGGTTTAATATACGGTAATTAAAATTATTCATTGAGAAATACATAATGTTTATAATCTTGGTTTGGTACAAAACATAAAGAAAGAAATTGAATTGTTTTCCTTTATAATGAGGAATAATTGTCTATTAAAATGTCTATCTCCGATTGGCTTAGCTCAGTATAACAATTTAAAATTCGTAGAATTAAGTTTGTTTTATCACCATAATACTTAATTTAATTGAATTTAATTTTAATTCAAATTATTCTCGGGCTAGGGGTATTCGTGCTGCTGTAATTATCCCATTAAACATACACGCAAGTATGAATTCAAACATGAAGTTAACAATTATGAAATGGCGTCATAAGGAATTGGATTAGAAGAAAGGTAAAGATTTTTATTTAAGTAATTTCCTTTAGGTTTTAAATTTAATCACTGTTCTTTAAATACTTATCAGTTTTTGGTTGAACACATGAGTAAATATCGAGTTATTGTACGTTTGGATTACACTTTTATAAAACAATTAACGGCGTCACTTCTTCATTTCATTAGATACGTCCACCCACGCTTAGTTCTCAATTTGCACTGATTTTTGGCTTCACTTTTAAAAACGATGTACCGGGTTCCTTCACTTCCGTCTATGTCTGCATCCGGAAATCTGTATTCATTCATTTGATTCGACAACTGCGTTCACGTGAATGTTACGTCACACTTTCCTTTCTGCGTTGCCGTGGTTACGGAGTATGACGTCACTGCCGTTTTCTTAATATGGCGTGTCTTCTCTTTTGAAAATAGTTTTCGACGGATTTTATACCTAAAGTATTTCTTTGTTGGTTAAAACAATTGTAGAATTAATTTGTTCTTGCGTTTAAAGCATAAAATTTATTTACTTGTAATAATTTTGATTCACCCGATTAAATATTTACTTCCTTTTTGAGTTTAAGGCTCGGCAGACCCAGCCACCATCTTGAATTTCAACTCCCATAAGAGCAATGTTAAACGGGTAATAAGATTACTGGAGTAATAATGATCAGAAAATTATTCTGAATGTGTCATTTTAAAGGTTAGAACAGTCCGAATGTGGATGTCTTTTAGTTTTTTAAATTTGTTTTTAAATAAATTTGTTCTTCGACTTAACTCAAAGTCAAAGTTTGCGATTTATTTCCTTATTCAATAAAGCAAATATCAAAAATGTAAAAAGACATCCACATTCGAAGTTTAATTACCTTTCAAATAAAAATAGTTTCAATAATTTTGGATAATTTATGACGAAAAAATCCTATGTATTGTGGAAGTATGTACTCGCCGAATTTGCGTTCCTTATCGAGTGTTTTGCCGCACTCTGGTTTTTATCACATCAACTTGTTGCTCGCGGAGGAATACTAGAAAAATATTAAATCCGTTAATTTTGAATATGTGAGAGAAAGCTGTGTTTAATAAAATGTTTAGATTTTTCAATATATCCTATAAATATGGTTATTCCAACTCAGTATTGGATTATGACCCATGTTTGTTAACAATATAACTAATAAGGTTGTATTTACATAGCATAGCCCATGTTACTTAGGAGATTATATACATTGGTTAAAAACAAACAATTTAATCGGATTCAAACAATTAATCATACTGTATATTAATAACTTATGAACCAAATTAATAACAAATTTTTCGGCTAACAAGATGTAGCGGTCAGTTATATTTGATATTATGGTCGCTGTACATATATTTTTAACATATGAACCAAATTCATTGCTGATTTTTGTTATAGAAATTATTAATCTTGCGATTCGAACTTCGACTCATATCAATGTACGTCGGACATCCGCTGTGTGTCCAGCAAAAACCTACGACAAGAACCACATCATTGCTTCAGACCCGCTAAAATAAAATGACTCATACTTTCGTTTTGCAAGCAGCAGAGTAGTGTTTGTCTAACAGAGGCGGCATTTACCGAGAAAAATGTTCCCTCGTGCCGATCGGAAGAAATTTTGCAGTTAAGGTAATTAGGCAATTAGTTTGTTTTATCCTGACCTCGTAAATTCCTTCAGTGGTGCGTGAAAAATAGATAGACTGAACTTTATCCATACCGTATTTGATTTATTATTGTTATCGTATTGTTATGTTTATCGTATTATTATTATTATTTACATTTTTGCAGTCAGATATCTTATAATCTTATAATTATTACCATTCGAATTGTTATAGTTACCGTATTTGCATACTGTTTTTTAAATTTTAAAATTCTTATTTTTTATAGTTACCGTAACACTATTAATATTAGTTTAGTTAATTAATTCGAAAGCATATAATTCGTTTTTAATTTTTAACCATAGTTTATTGTGGGATCTAAATCCAGAAGACAAATTCAGAAAACTAAACAACGCGGCGGAGATAGACTAGCTGAGTGGTATATTAAATTTGTTGTTTATTTTAACTAGTTTTGTATTATTACTGGAGTTGAAACCAGTCTGCATTGTATTCAACTTAAAATTAGGAGAAAATTATAGTCTTTAATAATAAATTCGAGTTTTTGAATGAAAGTGGGTTTTTGAGGAGACAGCCGAAATACGACAATTTTCAACTAGCGCTTGAGCCCGAACGATTCGTCGGAGAAGAAACCCTAAATTGTAAATTTAGTAGGAAATTTTATGGTCTTTCATTTTGAATAAGAAGGTTATTTATGAAGAGTTGATAGTTTACGAGTTAGCCTATAACATTTTCTTTTCGATATTCCTTAATATTTCAAGCTGGGATGAAGATAAATAAAAATTAAAAATACCACCGTGTAGGGGAAGAATTTTTGAATAAAAAAGAACATATGTATTTCTTTCGTCCGAGCATAGGTTTGTCTGGAAAAAAATCGATAATGCAGGTATGTATTTTGCAGCAGGGGAAATCACTAAAAGGGGAAATCTCATTCATATATAATGCGTTGGCTTATTCTAAATTAGCTGAATTTTAAATACAGTATATCGAATTGAACCTTGACATAGGAGTTAAAATATATATTTTAAACATTTATGCTGAGTCTCAGTCTCAGCTTGTTATCTTAAAAATAACCCGATCTAGAGCCACTTGACTTATCAATGGGTTTCTCGATTTTAGGAGTACCGGACCCACGAACTCATTTTAAACGGCTCGTTTCGAAAATTTTCAAAATAACAACCTAAAAGTTTTTTTACAAATTAAAAATATAGATTCAAACAAGATCAAGAAGTATAAACGTTTTTTATTATGTACTTTTAAAAGCACAAGTAACTTTAAAAAGTATAATTGTAGACCTTTTTAGATTTTTTATCAAAACGCTTGAGTTGATCGGCTGCAGATTAGTCAATATTTTTAAATATAGTTTTTAAAATAAGTATATCAAAAACAATTAATTGTGTTTGTAACTTCTGTACCAATTTTTAAATAGATATGTTCAAAAATGTCGAAAATGGAGTGGTTGAATCCAAAGGTGTTATAGTTAAAACGAGATAGGTAAAACAAAAGACTATTTTCAAGCGCCTCATTTTTAAAAATAACATGAAAAAATTTTTCGTACTTACTAAGAATATTTATACTGGTGTATTCAACTTGTAAAACAAATTTGATGTTGATATTACAAAAATTGACGAAACTGGAATAGATTGAAAGGGCTACAGCGTTCGGTAAGAAAAAATCGTGAGGCTCGTTGATAAGTCTGATGGCTCTAGCTCAACAAATTTTTAAGATACCAACTTGAGTCTTGGTATATAAGTTAAAAATATGCTTTTCTCTTACTATACCAAGTTTTAATTCGATATATTACAAAATGGCCAACTTAGATCTGCTATACGTATAGACGGAAATGATCATATAAAAACACATTCATTGATAAATTATGCGTTCATAAATTTGCTGGCCTATTTAGTTTAAAATTATCGCAGATGTATAATTTTTGTATATTATATTTATGTATATATTGTTTATGTATATTTCAAATTTCATACAAATTGAATTTTTATCTTGGGAGAAAATTGATTTTTTGAAGTGAAATCTTCTTTAGCGGCGTTTGGCACTTTTTGCTTGGGGAAAAAGCATTGAATTCGCGACCGTTACCACTCGAGATATAGTATGTATTATATATATATATATATATATGTATGTACGCAACGCGAATATACTACATAGCACTTCTTATTGGGAGAGGAAAAAGCATCAAACTCGCGACCGTCACCGCTCGAGATATAGTATGTATGTATATATATATATGATATTTGTGTTATATGTATATTAAATACCAAAGTCAGCAAAGTCATTAATGTTTTAAATTATTTTATCCTTATTCCTCCTCCTCTAATATTAGTACGGACAAAAAAATATAAATTGGTCATAGAAGTTATCACTTCCAACGTGTGGTCTTAAGCACACTATTTTTTTTCGAAGACAAGTTAATCGAGACTGCGTATAGGCTATTACGCTGGTCTTAACGAAATTGTATTATTTTGAATATAAAAAAGTTGGATTTTTAAAGAAAATGGCAGCCATTTTGGATCCGCCATGTTGAATTTTCATATTTTATATGAACCAGTTCCTTCTAAAAACACCAAATAACCATTTTTTTCTTTTTTAATTTTTTTAAATTTCAATATAGGCTATATATTTTGGTAATTTGTTAGATGATTATGTGTAATGAAAAAAAAAACATGCCATCGTAAAGCTGACACTTTCCTCTTGAAAATGCCCTATTACAACTATTTATTTAATACATTATAACTTATAACTATGCAATAGTTTATAATGTACTGGGCCGCGCTTCAAAAAATAGGTCTTCAGCCGTGCGGCCGAGTCGCACTGCTGCAAAATACATACCTGCATTATCGATTTTTTTCCAGACAAACCATTGCTCGGACGAAAGAAATACATATGACCTTTTTTATTGAAAAATACTTCCCCTACACGGCGGTATTTTTTATTTTTCTTTGTCTTCATTCCAGCTCGAAATATTAAGGAATATCGGGAAAAAAATGTTTTTCTATTTGTTTTCGACTTTGGGAAATCGATAGACTGGTAAACTTTTATTATGTTAATCTACATACTTTAATGTACAGTACTTAAATTTTAAAAAAATCAGCCGTGTTGTAAATTACTGGAACTTTTGGTCTAAAATTACCCTTACCGACTGGCCTATATTGTCATAATGAAATAATAGTACAATAAGTATAGAAAATGTATTTGGGATTATTTGCAAGTGCCAGCCTATAATTTAAATTTATTTGTATGTTTTTTTGTAACTTTGGCTGTGTCCCTAATTAAAATAAATTTACACCAATAATACGAGAAATAATTATTTGTAGCCTATATACTATATATATTATTTAAAAAGTGTTAAAATTTTCCGCTTGCCTGCTTATGTAAATTGTTTTGTTTTTTAAAATTTAATTATTCTTTTTTTTAAAATCTCAGCCAAAATTCACGGAAAGAAAATTGTGGAAAGTGTACCATCAATATGAATTGTAAACATATCAAAATAAATTACGTTTTATTGCCCTTATAGCGTCAAAAATGAAAATATTGGTATTAATTTTTGAACTGAGCAATTATTAGAATACAGACGATTACGTTTGTGAGTCTAGTGATGTGCCGATTTTAAATATCATGTGTTATATATTGCTGTGCAATTCGGTCTGACTTCAGCATGCATGTGACTTACTAAGGAGAAAAAGATCGATATACATAGGCTACTAATTATGTGGTCGATGGCTACTGTACCAGTTCTCCCCTTGATGTTATTCGGGAATCCCTGGTCAGCGTGTATTTGCATCGACTTCGTAAGTTTAAGGAAGGCGTGACTGTAACTGTCGATGCAAAATGGCCGTTACCCACAAACCCAGAGGAATTAATTAATTATCAACCCTAATTTACCCGATTGCCTTTAGCCGTAGTCACCAAATCCGATTCCGCCAGCTTTTAATAAGCGCTTAATTAATTATATATAAATCTAATTACTACACTTTAACTTAATCTAAACACTAGTCACCATATTTACACGATAGGCTTGTAACCGAACCAAACTTATTACCGCTAACTATTCATTACGAGTGCGCGATTTGTTATAATCTTACGATACGCGATTACCGATTAATGTATTATTAAATTACTTTGCTTATGGCATATTATGAAAGATTGAGTGAGCCTAGAACTTGGTCGCCGACGGACGCTGTTGACCTGCAGCTTGCGTGTAGTTGATGCGTCGGCACTCCGTACTAGACTGGTTTATGGGTCAATGTCAAGTACAAGGTCGGTTCATACGCGCATGCGCGCAACTAGTCTAGCTCAAGGCAAGGACTTCGGTAAGTCGTTGCACTACTACAGACGATGATCGCATTGTCACGCATAATTTTCATAAAAATTAATGATTTATACAGTGGTGAAATTAGCCTGAAAGAACAGACAAAAACAGACGTTTTCAGGTAGCTTTATTTTATACTATGTGGAGATGATAATAATAATGTAAAGTAAGTTATGTAACAGTATCCTTTTATAATTTAATATTTGTTAGTAATCATTTTTTATTCTTATTGTAACTCGTGTTTAGATATTTAAATATAGCCTTTGCCGCCATTAAATTATAAATAAACGTTTATATCAGCACTTTGTACGTACTGTATACGTTTTTAGGTATGGTACAACATTCTTAATATTTTCACTTTTCTGTTCATGTCTTTTATTGATTGCATTATTAAAATCTCAGTCAATATTCAAGGTAAGAAAATGCTCGTTTTAAAATGTAGGCTATATACTTTGATATCAATACAAAATGTAAAATAGGATAATTTGTATAACCAAAGCAAACATCAGTGGAAGATTGCGGCCTCAACGCTATTGTAAATATCGAGTTGTTTTGTAGTTCTACTAAAGACTAAAACTGTAAAATCATTTTGAGCCAGCGGCGATAGCGAGAGGGGGGGAGAGGGAGAGAGAGAGAGATAATATAGCGAGACAGACTTTTTACATTGTCACGCATGCGCATTTCAGTACGTCTGTCACCTAAGAGAAGTACAGTAGTTCCCCGGCGGCCTATATTTTTACTAGCGGAAGAAGGACATTTCGCACACAAACTCAATGCTATTAGTGTACAGCTTTGCCACTTATAGCGCTGCGGTCAACACAGAAATATTTTTTCACTCCTGCCGAGCCTAAAGTGTAGTTTGTACTACTTGTGTCATATGTTAAACTAATTATGGTGAATATTTTAATAATAATAATAATCTACGGTATTTAAGTAACTAATAATTGTTTCATAAATATTTTCTTAAATATAGAATACGTTTTATACATTGGATTATCGTGTTTTGTTTATAATTTAAATTACATGGTACCTTATTGGTCTTTTACTTGACTTGTGTTTACAATGTTTTTGTGGCCTACAAAGTATGGCTGACAAACTTAATTAAATACGTTTTTAACCGTCTTCAGTTTTTCATAGTGTCTTTGACAAATTTTACATAAATAATAAATATAATGTTTCTAATTTAGTTTCTTACTTGCATTTGAGTCGCTTAGTTTCAAATCGTCCTTTATCCATTTTTTTCGAAATTGAGTTACTGGTTGCATGACATTCTTGATAATATTTACTACCAGATTCAATCAATAGTTTGTTTCAAAACGTCCTTTAAATAATTTTAAATACATATAAAAGATGTGAGAAATGCTTGTTTGGTTCCAAAATGTCCTTTATCCAATCCAACATGGCTGCCGCTAATCATGAGCTATTTTCTTTTCAAAACGTCCTCTATCCTTACTTAATGTAATGGGTGGATTCTATTTTTTATT
>JAGFPH010019923.1:2508-14717 GCA_018207615.1 Philaenus spumarius
TGATAGAATTGGATAGAATCTATTATTTTTCTTGAGATAGATAATTGCTAGTTTAAACTTCATGCCAAGTTTAAACTCAATCAGTCAAACCGTTCTCTAGATATGCATTATTTTGTAAAAAAAAAATTGCGGTTGTACTTACGTTGACCTACGTTTTTATGTACTTTTTTTCTTATTTTTTGCTATAGAATGAGCTACCGAGACATTTCCGCATAGTTCTGAATCACCCTGTATATACAGATTTATTTATGTTTTGCCGCAAAACTTTCTTTCAATTTAATTCAAATAGGTTTAAAAATAATTGAGTATTGTATTGGTTTGCAATAGTCGAGGCTTCTCTACATCCGTGAACAAAATTTATTATTTGGGAAAGCTTGTATCTGCTAATTATTCACAGGTTTGTTTAAATTGTAATCCTGTACAAAACCATTTCTTCTTAAAACAGTTCAAAATGTCTGATTACCTCAACTCGTCGACACACTTCGGTTCTTCCACAATTTCAAGTTCGTTAAACAAAGTTACACATCGATTCACACCAACAGGAAATTCTGTTAAAATACGTGAACAAATTCATCTAATTTTACGTTTAATCAAATGATGCTCGTGTACATGTTTCCCCTTAAATTCAACTAGTAAGGTTAATATTTGTTTTTAGCGAATTTCCATAGGAAAGATGAGCTAATGCAGTGACCATTAATGGTAAGGCCTAAGGTCGGGAGTAGTCAATGAGTACGTTTTGCGGTATCATTGAAATGTTTATGTACATGTGTTCGCACTCTAACGGCCGCATTTTAAGGGGGCGCTACCCTGTCCGCCATATTGAATCTGATTCCCATAAGAACAATGCTACAGAATAAGTCATTTTTTCCGTTAATTCGTGGAATAAATTTAAAAATTTGGTTTCATTTTAAAGTATTGTCATATGCGGATGTTGATTGCTGAATACATTTTCAAAAACAGTTTTATTGTTTTCATAAACGTATGATATAAATAGTAAAAAATAGTAAACTTTATACATTTTTTACTCAGTTGAAAAAAGAGATATTGCAAAAAACCTTAGCAATCAACACCCACAATTAATTTTACTTTAAGAAAAAAAAATACAGCTTTCGTTTTTTGGCAAAAACAAATAAAATATGCTTAATAGTGAAGGTATGTTTAGGTTATTTAACATTGAAACTGGTAAACAACTTTGCCGTTTTGAATTTAGAGAGTCCGATTTGGTCCAAATTTGGTACACACGTTGGTTGTCTAAGTCGCTCGGACAAGTTCGTTACCCAAAAAATCCAACAACCGGAAGCAGTTTTTTGGCAGGAAGTAAAAATTTTTTGAAAATTTTCGTACTAGAATGAAACCTTTTTAGGGTTTTATCTGAAAAAATAAATGTAGGATTCTGCACATTTTGTTTTTTTACACGACCTTCTAGCTCGCTTGGTTCCCTCAAAATCGTTCAAAACGTAAAATACCAAAAAAGTACCCTGTACATGTGGGGGATTTTACCCTGGCATTTTCTAATCCGAGCACATTGCCAGCGATTTTTTTGTACATTGCGAGCGAAGCGAACCTGTCCATAATCCGAGGGTGTTAACTCGAGGTGCAAACGAAGCTGGAGGCTTAGGTGCAAACAAATTCTACTAATATATAACGTAGTAGAAACGTACATACATGCAGCTAATCAGTGCCTTCGTGAGTTGACCGATTTCCCAAATTATTGGTTGACACCTTGAAACATATAAATTTAATTTTGGACATTCGCTAAACTTACGTCAGCGGTTCAGCTGCGTGTTCGAATTATATACTATAAAAGATTCGAGTAAAGCTCAGATAACTTCATTAACAAGGCTAGACCGTATAAAGAGTGTTTAAAAAAACGTCCGAAAACTGCTGAAGTTTTTTTACCACCCAGAAAAATATTATAAACAAGAAAAAGTTTATCTTTTGAACAGTTAGTCTCAACGTTGAGATTTCGCCTGGTTGTTAAAATTTGTATAAGATAGTATAGTTAAAAATAATTAATTTATTTCATAACCCAATTAAATAAACGGTACCAGAAACTGGCACATACTTTTTCACAAACAGATTTAAATTATTAAACAGATTCACTGTGATTTGATAATTGTAGGTGGGGTAGGAGAGGTGATTTATTAAAGTAGGAGATTAACTAATCAATATTATTATTATTAACTAGAGAGAAAACTATTCGATCGATTTCGAATAAATTTGCACCAAAAACGTCAATTAGGCCTGTATAGATGCACGACAAAAGGTTTTGAAAAACAACCCATTTTATGGCTAAAAAACCCCCAAAACCTGTTATTATTATTATTAACTAAACGAGAATTTTTAGAAAGATGTGGTTTTTGCAAATGGTAGGGTACATTAAAGGCTACAAATAAGCCAAATTTTATCAAAATTGTTAGAGCCATTTTTTTTATTAAAAAATAATAACTGCTTTTTTGCCAAAAAGGGGGGTTGTTTTTCAAAAAATTTCAAAACCGTTTTTCGTGCATTTATACAGGCCTACTTGACATGTCTGGTGCATGTTTTGAAATCGATTGAATTGTTTTCGCTCTAGCTTTGTATACATACAGACATAGAGACATACAGACATACATACAGACAGACATTTTGTAAAAACCACTTTTTTTTACTCAGGGGGCCCCAAAACGGATATTTCCACAAAAATCTCAACATCGATTTTTTGCGATCACTATACTTTCTCTATACTATAGTATAGTAAGAAAGTAAAAAGGTGGTCATTTAAATTGTTTTTTTTTTAATAATACTAAAAACCTATGCATTTTACAAAAAATCACCCCTTTCCCTCCTTCAAACTGTACCACTGATTTTCAATATTCTAATTCATGTATTATATAATCACAATTAAAATATAAATAAATATTGAGCTTGACTTGTGAGAAGGAATATAAATAGAATAAAACTTGAACACAGAATCTCACACCATATACATGTATTAACTCAAACGCGTTTCAACGACAAAGTCACCATCTTCAGTGATGCACGAGCTACAATAATCAAACTATAACTAACCTAACACTGTTTCGTGCCCCGTATTTATACAAAACTCAAAGGGGCGTGGCTTGAGACTACGTTACATTAGTAAGACCTAGCCTTATTACAACTTACCTACAATTAACTAACTAAACAAATGACTAAACTAATAATAAACTCAAACAATACATTATTTTTTTGTTTACATTAATATATAATTTTGTATGTGTCCTAATTCATTATTTACAATTATTTTACTATATTTGTTAGTATAAATAGTTTCCCAAGCATCTAGAGTGTTAAGTTTAATTACATTTTCAATAATACAGAGTTTTCTATTGTAAAATTATGGTTTTTATCTAAACAATGCTTTTCCATACCAGATTTTATCCTATTGTACTTTGAATGATAAAAATGTTCCTTATTTCTTGTCTTCATGATTCTTCTGTTCTGACCTATATATTTCTTCAGACACATTTCACATTTTATACAAGAAATTCAACAGTGTAACATGTTCTGTTATATTTATGTTGTACCACTTAAAATTGAAATCTAAAAAATAACATAAACATAATTGTCTATCTTATCTTCTAAAGCGAGAGATAATTGTTTGTCTGCTAAATGGATCTGGAATCTCCGTCTAAGGATTTTTGATTTTTTGATTTTATATTAGGCTTTTGGCCACGAGAAATCGATTGGAAATGGTCACCAGTCTGGGAAAATTCGTTTTCTACGTCTTTTTATTAAATTAAAAAGTGAAATTTGTCCATTTTAAACAATACAAAGCACAGCTGATGCAAATGTTTTCAATGCCATTACAATAATCATCTGCTTTCTTTTAAACTGTATATATTTTATTAGAGGTAAGCCTAATGTTGTATCTATTTATAGTTACCATGGCAACGAATACATAATAAACATACCCTTTATTTAGTTGTTCAATGTTATAGGCCTAACCGAAATGATGTTCACGGAAATTTGCAATAATAGTAGTTATTGACGTGAGCGAACTAGGCCCTAGGAATAAATCGATATTGAAATAATACTTTCATTTAGGCCTGACTTATTTCTGAGGCATAGCGTTGAGATTGTGGTTAATCATTTAAACTGTATTTTTATTACAGGTAAGCCTAATGTTGTATATACCCTTTATTTAGTTGTTTAATGTTATAGGCCTAACCTCAAAACTCAATAATCCAATATTTATTATTGAAATCATAGCCCTGCTTATAATCGAGCTTTAGCTCGGTCTCCTGGTACTAATAATAATATAAAACATAATTTTAGGTTAGGCCTACACTGAACCAACACGTTTCTTTAATGTATTTACATTCATTACCATAGCAACTAAGTTAGGAAATTTAAATTATTTAAAACTAGCTTTCCCTGGTTCAAACTGTAACACTGGCAAAAATGCCTCCAAATTTTCAATATACATTCTAACTCATAAATCATCACAACTTATACGTATACCACCATCAGAATTTATAGGCTACTATTAGATCCTAGGCTAACCTATGGTAACAGAAATGCAAGAATAATAAAAAAAAACCTAAAAGGTTCTAACCTATAGTATTTAGTCACAGAATGTTTACCTGTATTCAACATTTAACAGTAGAATACAGGTAAACATTCTGTGACTAAATACTATAGGTTAGAACCTTTTAGGTTTTTTTTTTATTAATATTCAGCAAAAATATTAGGCTAGGGTCGAATAGTAAACTTACGCATAAAACTTCCTATTTACATAGTGATAGTGGTATACGTTTAACGGAAAAGATCCCTAAAATGTTCTCTTTAACTACAATACATTAAATCAACCAATATATGATTTTGTCTTAGTTATTATTAAATTTTAGACATATTTTGTCTTTTCGTACTTTTTTTTAATATTATCTATATAAAATTATTTTCAACTAGTGGACCCAGCAACGCTTCGCTATTGCTTGATTTAATTTAAAGGGTAGTTATTCCATTTCATTACATTGACTTAAGTAGGTAATCGAATTGCAAAATGGTTTTTATACCACTTATGAATATACAAATTTAGATTTTACTACACAAAATTAGATTTAGATTTTGTAAACCTTTATTGATAATACAGTAAACCTTTTGTTTGCTTTTGCCAAATCTAAAAAAAAACTGATAGTTGTAAAGAATTGTAAAAAACCTGATTTTAAATTAGCCCGATTGGTTGAAAATAAACGTGTTTTGGTTCATTGTAGGCCTAACCTGAAAATATGTTCAGTTTTTTTATTCAAATCACCTGTTTTATAAATAATATGTAACAACCAATGTTTGAATTAAATTAAAATATAGTAAGCATTAGTTGATTTTTGTTTGCTTTAAGTTGATTAATCAACCTAAAAAATCTGTTGGTTTCGAAGAATAATAAACTGTTAAGTAAAGTTGCTATGGTAAAGAATGTAAACAAACATGACGTGTTACTAAGCTTTTTATATGAACAGCTGTTTTTGTGTGCTATGGTCTTGCGCCCATACAAAAGAGGCTGTTTAGTTTTTTCCAAATTTGAAACTTTTTCGGGAAACCTTTCAAATTTTCTTTATATAAAAACCTAGTTCGGACTATTACGAACATTTTAAAACAAAAAATTGGCCCAGCCGTTCTCAAGTGATGCGCTTACAAAGGAACAATAACTCTTTTTTATATATAGATAAAAGAATCAAATGGTCGTTCTTTAAAAAAAAGTTTTTTGTAACTAGACTTTGTAAAAGTAAATACGAATCACCATTCAATAAAAAAATTATTAAATGCAATGTCCACTTCAGAGGTATTACCAAGTAAACTATGTTTACAAAATGAGGAAGCCACTGTACATTTCATCGGTAGCGTGACTTGACTAAACCCGTACAGATATTGAGTTTTTTAAATTTACCACTGCCTACTTTATTTCGTCGATTTCTTCTTTAACGATCAGCTGTTACATTAAACGTCTGCTTTGTATTAGTACGCGTGTAAACCAACGAAGAAGAAGAAATCATCGACGCCATCGAAAACGCAAAGCGTCTTATTTGAATTCGTAATTCTACCTCATGCGAAATTCAAAAATATGAAATGTAATGAAGCACAAAAATGGGAACGAAGTGAAAAATTTAACGTTCTAACATGGATTAAAATTAATACAACTGACATAGATCCGTTTACAATTTTTGTCAATTATACAAAGTAAAAAGACAGACGAATAAAATACAAATTTGATACACAAACGTAAAGCAGGCCAAGTAAAGATTTAAGATAACTATAAAAAGAGAACACAGATTGACTGGACCACTAGGCCTAAGTGCTGTCAATATGTATCTCGTAGATAAACGTGCCCTCAGCAGGCTGTCAAACACTACTACCAGATTGTGTCGAAATGTTTCGGTTGGACGTAGATTAGATTTTCTTACTAGATGGCGTACTCTTTGATAAATAAAAAAGAAAAGGAAAGCTTTCAGAGCGCCTTATTTCCACCAGTATCAGATAACTTTATTTGTATGTTCACTCTCTTCTCGCCTTCCATCTGTTTCTCATACAGGGTGAATCAGAACTATGCGACAATGTCTCGGAAGCTATAGTTGAAAATAAGAAAACACGTTCGTATAAACATAGGCCCGTAAAAGCTTCGTTTCCAGATATCCGCCATTTTGTGTTTTGTACAAAATAATTCATATCTAGAGAATGGTTTGACTGATTGAGTTCACAGTTGGGATGAGGTTTAACCAAACAATGATATATCTCAAGACAAATAAGCGATTATATCCAATCATGCGTTTAAAAATGGCGGCAGTTTTAAAAATGGCTGTTCCCCCAAGCCCTTAACAGATAAATCAGCTGACTTAAATCAAACTTCTATATGTGGCATAATACAGAACCAACAAACGTTTGTTGAATGCATTTACATACTTTACTATAGCCACCAACTTAGCAAATTTAAAATCAGTTGATTATTTTTCACAATTAATAGATTTTTTAGGTTATGCTAACGAAATAAAAACATAGGGTATTTTTTAGAAGAGGATCGCCACGAATGTTGAATGCAGGTAAACATACTGCGACTAAAGACTATAAGTTATAATTTCAAGGATATATTTCTTTTTTTTAATGCTTGCATTTCTGTTATATAAACTAATTTAATAGTTGTAACTACTGTAACTTATATATCTTCACAAAAGTACAATTAAGTAATGTGTGTTATTTTACTTAAATATATTTATACTAATTAACAGTTTCGTTAGTTTTAAGAGTGGCGGTACTCTTCTAAAAAAGACCCAAAACATAAACAAAGAAAAATTAAATGAAAAGGGTATATGTATTATAAATTGAAATATCTGTGCAGGATTAATAGTAGGCCTAACCCCAAAGCTAAGATAGTAAATAATGTTAAACGTTCAAATCAAATTAGTTCGTATATTTTATAACAGCAGTTATAATAAAGGTTAAAAGAACGAGCAAGGCTCAGGTCTACTAATAAAACCCTAACCTAAAAGTTAGAAATACAAATAATAGCTTCAAAGATCAGGTGTTAATGGAAATATTGGATCAAACAGCTGTTTTATCTGTTCAATTGGTTTCTATAGTAATGAATGTAAATACGTGTGTCGGACTATCACTCCAGGGCTAACCTAAGATTTTTCCCGACTAAATTTACAAATATTGAAATAAAAAATATTTCTATCAAGATTAATTCTAACCTATTCTACTCAGGGATAGTGTAGCTTTTTATTAGTAAAACTATTTTTTCAATCGGTTCAGTATTTCCAGAGATTACCTCCTACATACAAACAAACAAACCTCTTTATAATATTAGTATAGATAATTTTGGATATCCACTTAAGGGATACATTCTAACTTTGAAACTAACAATGAAATGACGTGAAATTAGGTTTCAAGGCGAAGGGAGGAGTACAGAAATAATTTGTTTTAAAGTTGTATCACTTTAAACGAGTTTCAGCTAAATTACAGTTACACTAAGATCCCTTTTAAAGACAACCCTATTCTTCTACTTTTAATGTGGAAGCATAAACTCCCTCTCTCTCTGTGTGTCCAAGTTAAGTGATTCTTTTATTTTCACTTTCTCTTTCTTTCACTTAAGTACGTACTTCTTAAACTACAAACTTTCTCCTAGTGTCGTCTTTTAAGTTTATTTTTTAATAATCTCCAGCATATCCCCTGTATCTCTCTCTCTCTCTGTCTCGCTTTATAATGTTTGAATATTATAAACATTTCTTCTATTTAATTTAATTGAGCGTGTATATCTTATCTACAAACATTTTATATAAAATCCAAATACACTCACTGACTCAGTCATCAGGAAATCTCAAAAACCACCGAACGGATTGGAATTAAATTTTGTATGTAGCTTTCTCTAGGGCCGTAGGTGTTCGCTAAGAAAGGTTTTCAAAAAATTCTAAATTTTACGGGGGTTTGGGGGGGGTCAAAGTTACTAAAAATCCCCATAAGAAATACATAGCATAATATGTTTATTGATATATAATTTAACTGCTGATTTGGATTAAAAACTAAACACAATTTTAGGTTAGGCCT
This sequence comes from Philaenus spumarius, assembly GCA_018207615.1. Taxonomy (NCBI): domain Eukaryota; kingdom Metazoa; phylum Arthropoda; class Insecta; order Hemiptera; family Aphrophoridae; genus Philaenus; species Philaenus spumarius. The sequence continues at coordinate 11,068 of JAGFPH010019923.1, forward strand.
ATAGTACAGAACCAAAACACATCAAATTATTTGCATTGATTACAAAAGCAACCGACTTTTCAAATTTAAAATCAGTTAATTGTTTTTCTCGACCAATAGCTTGTTGAGGTTAGGTAATAGCAAACACAAACAACCAAAAATTCTTACTGTTTCATTATTAAAATATCTATCACTATTAAAAGTATTCGAATTGTATTCTTTACCTGACAAGTTTGAAATATTGCTATACCGTATCATGTTTTTCTTCCAATTTTGTAACTTGAAAATTCTCTCACTTCTGTATAAAAGTAAAACATTTCTGTCCCAATCAATCCTCAGTCCTGTGAAAATATCGTAGTTTACAATTACTTCGGCTCGCATTAAAATGCCGAAGTATTGAAATCTTGCGAAAAATTCTTGTGTGTCTGACCTGTGGACACACGCTGATTTGTATGCACTCACAGACGTCGTAGAAAACTTCTGGTTGTGTCAAAATCTTCGAAATTTTATTGCGGAGAGTTGAAAAGCTTCTGAGCTTTCTAGCGTGAGTCGCAGCGCGTCGGGGTCACGTTTTTGGGTCAACATTTTTTAAATACAGTGTCCCCACACTGTATGTAAAAATGTTGTAAAAATGTTGTTATGGTTTTATATGTTTTGGGTACAGGGAACCCGATGTTGACAGTTAAAGAGTCGTAGCACGTCGGGATCACGTTTTTGCGTCAAAATGACTTCGGCTCGCATTAAAATGCCGAAGTATTGAAATCTTGCGAAGCGGCAGCAACTTGACGTGCGTGACCACAATTTTGAGTATTTAAAAAAAACACGAGCCGAAGTCTCGAGAAAGTGCTCCATCTTTTCATCTTGTAATGTGTTTGCCTTTGCTTCACTTTAAGTCGGGTAGGGGTTTGAGAGCCGAGCGAGCAGGGGGCGAGCCCTCTAGTAATTTTACATAAGTAAAATTTATAAGAGTGAAATTTCGAAAAATTACGTGTTGTATAAAGAATAAAAATTATTTTTCCGTAAAACAATTATTAGGACCCATTATTAGGAAACTGTACACAATTAACATAGAACATTAAAAAACCACAAACGCTTGAACAAATTTAAATACACACACTGTCTGAAACATCAACTTCACATATCACATGAGGACTCCGTTGCACGTGTCATTTCATGTCTACAATTCAAACCGAGCCTGCACCCACGTTTCCTCTTTATAATTTATCATACACTCGAATAACCAATCATGATTTAACGCTCCAATATTTACGACCGAACGTGAAAGGAGACATAGTAAAATCAGCTGTTGTATAATCCAACGCATAACCGTAAAAAGTTACAACCAAAGGACGTAACATTTAAACTATAAAAAAGAAGATAGCAATTTGTAGTTATGCCTGCGCTGTGCGTTCTCACACTTTAATAAGGAAATCAAAGTCGTCAAAATACTCGTCAGCGTTGAATGAATGACGTCATTTAACGTGAAAGTTTCCTTTAATAGGTAGGAACAGGGTGCGTTGTTTTATTGTTGCTGTCGGATTGGAGTTTTAAACTAATATTGCTCGTGATTTTAACGCGGGTAAGGTGTAAAATTTTCGTTTGAGAAATCGATTTGTAAAATATTTTACTATCTCTGACATTTATGTTATATACCGTTTAGTAATTATAAATAAGTCCTTTCTTAAACAGCTCCAACGTTGAGTTATGTTATGCTTACTACTGATCATGGACCTGTTATATTATTGTTTCACATTTACTTTCTCACTATACTATACTAAAGTATAGAGAAAGTAGGTATAGTGATCGCAAAAAAAGACGATGTTGAGATTTTTGTGGAAATGTCCGTTTTGGGACCCCTTGAGTCCAAAAGAGTGGTGTTTACAAAATGTCTGTCTGTATGTATACAAAGCTAGAGAGAAAACTATTCGATCGATTTCGAACAAACTTGCACCAAAAATGTCAATTAGGCCTGTAGAGACGCACGAAAAAAGGTTTTGAAAATTTTTGAAAAACAACCCCCTTTTTCCCAAAAACCTCCCAAAACATCAGTTAAATTTTTTTAATAAATAAACGGCTCTAACGATTTTGATAATATTTGGCTTATTTGTAGCCCTAATGTACTCTCCATATGCAAAAAACCGCATCTCTCTAAATATTCTCGTTTAGCTAATAATAATAATAATAACTGATTTTTGGGGGTGTTTTGGCCAAAAAGCTTTTTTCTTCAAAACCTTTCTTCGTGCATCTATACAGGCCTAATTTACATGTTTGGAGCAAATTTGTTCGAAATCGTTTGATCAGTTTTCTCTCTCGCTAATAATAATAACATTTATTAGTTACTCTACTAATTTAATACAATTATGAAGACACAGTGAATCTGTTTAATAATTTAAATATATTTGTGAGAAAGAATACCTTTTCTTAGAAGCTGTCGTACAATCCTTGTATGTGCCAGTTTCTGGTACCGTTTATTTTAAAGGGTGTGACAATATTTCCATGCCTCAAGTATTTCATTGCGTTTTAGGTAATCATATTTGAAAGCTGGATATAATATAACACAATTTCTTTCATTTGGTATTCGTTTGTGTAGCTTATAGATTGGTTGACATGGTCATTTTAAATTTCGAAATGAATTTAATTCCGCGTACCCCATGTGGTTGTTTAACCATTAGTCATGTCATGTCAAATAATTACACACACATCGATCACGCAGCGAATTTCCAAGTTTATATGCTGTTGGTCTACTCATAGAGGCGCTGAATAGCTGCCTCCGTGTACGAAATATATTAGCAGAGTTTGTTTGAACCTCTACCTCCAGGCCCGGCTCACGAGTTACTTCTTTTCACTCGTAAAAACTCGCTTTGCTGCCTTGGATATTGCCTTCGCTTCGCTCGCATCATAAAGTTTGCTCCCCTACGTGGATTTGAACCGAGTATGTTTGTATGGTACTTTACGTTTTGATCGACTTCGGAGTAACCACATGTCCTTTAAGGTCGTGTAAAAAAACAAAATGTGCAGAATTATCTCCTGTATTTTTTGTTTAGTATAAAACCCAAAAACGTTACATTCTACACTCGATTCCACGTTCACCGTGCAGTACAGGTCTTACGGGAGAATAGACATGCTACTACCATTACAGCGAACATCACGTTTATTGTCATGCGGGTTGCGTCAACTGACCGAACAATGCATGGGAGTTGATGTTTTTTAGTTGGCTACTATCCCTGAGACGTCGTAAGGATAACATGGCTTATGGGCGCTCTGTACTGCACGGTGAACGTGAAATCGAGTGTAGAACGAATAAAAATAAGAAAGCAGTCGTGGGACTGTCGACAGAAGTGAAAACTTTCATGAATATAGTCAATCTTGTTTGTTATTTTAAATTTTGTCGCTTTCAATTTTAAATGTGACGAGATAAAAATAACACAACTTACAAAATGAGGAAGTATAATGAGGTATTACCAACAATATATGAAATGAGGAAGCACACTGTCCATTTCAGTGGTATTGCTGATAAACTATTTCAATAAAAATTTCAAAATGAGGAAGAACAATGTTCATTTCAGAGGTATTACCAAGTAAACTATTTTAACACAACTTACAAAATGAGGAAGAACAATGTTTATTTCAGAGGTATTACCAAGTAAACTATTTTAACACAACTTACAAAA
>JAGFPH010019924.1:0-14716 GCA_018207615.1 Philaenus spumarius
CTGTTTAGTCACAGTATGTTGCCGATAACAGTATGATTATAATATTTCGTCGTTATTATCACATTATATAATTAGAATAAAAAAAAAAACCAGAGGTACTAACCTATACTATTTAGTCACAGTTTGTTTACTTAGTTGAGTTGCCTAAACTGTTCGTTTCTATACAAAAAAGAACAAGAACAATCCGGCAACGCTGGGAGAACGGTGAGAAAAACATGTCGGCACTTTACAATGTATTCCCATAACGAACTTTTGATTTGAAAGTTTTTAATGTTGTACGTGTTGAAGATGGTTAAATATTGGTTTCCCGGCATCAGTGAAGTGTATAAATACTATATTTATTTATTAAGAAAAAAGTTCAGGTTTGTGTATTTATAGTAGTTTTGATTGACAAGTTAAAGTTAACAAATACCTAAAACAGTCCCAAACTAGCCTTGATTCAAAAGTGAATGATTTAAGGCGGCTTAGCTATCAGAAAGGATATCAATCTTAGATCCCTTAATTCCTCTTTTGATGATTTCACAGATGCTGAGATCAATCGCAACAACCTCCGACTGAAAAATTGATGGTAAGGAGCCCATAGCTCTAGATAAGCTGCACCTAGGACTGTAAACTCCTGCTCCAACTCCGCTGGTCATTTTGGAGCTATCCGTATACCATTCTTGTGTACTTACACCAGATCTAGGTCCATCACTTCCTGCCTCCTGGAGACAATCGACCTTGACTGTGAAAGAATTGTAAAAATTTAGTGTCCTTCTCATAACATCCGACAACATAAGGTCCACCTTAAGCCCCTGAAGCTCTTGCAATATAGTCAGGAGACCTACCAAATCTCCTGGTTTGTAGTTATGAGTCCGCCTCATCTTCAAGGCAGATCGCAACGCCTTTACATGAATGTGCAGAGGAGGCAGGTTGAGAAGCCTCTCCATATCTGAAGTGAAGCATTAGCGCATGGCCCCACAAATTCCTAGGCCTTTGTAGCTTTTGCAGCTTTTTTTTACTCTAGTCTGCTTTACCTGCCACCACACTAAGGCCGCATATGTGATAATTGGCCTGATAATGGCAGTGTACTGCCATGCAGCCACTTTGGGGGTAATGCCCCATGTCTTACCATAGAGCTGATTACCAACCCAAATTGCCCTGGTTGCCTTTTCTTTTAACAAAGTCCATCTGAGCATTCCAGAGAAGCCCTCGATCAAAAATTAACCCAAGATACTTGGCCTCCTTCAAAAGTTTCAGTCGAACCCCATCAATAGTTCTATCTTCAGTTTCTTTCTTCTGGTGAAGGGGACAAGTACAGTTTGGCCGGGTTGATACTCAGGACCTGCCCCTGACATCAGTTCCAGACCAATCTAGAGCCTTTTGCATGAGCTCTGTTATAGTATCGTCATGCTTACCACGGATTACTATCATTAGATCATTAGCATAACCTATTGGCAGCCAATTTGACCAAAAGTTCATGAACTATTAAAGACCACAAGAGAAATGACACCTCCTTGCGGACAGCCTCTTACAGTCCGTGTGACTAAAGAGTCATCTTCGTTTTTGACAAATATTCTTCTTTGAGCAAGCACAGAACAGATCCAGTTAGCTGCTCTGGGTTCCACCCTTTTATATGTTTACCATTTTATGTGGTATATTTATAATGTGTTGTTTTTTACAACTGTATTAAACATTTTAGCATTAAATTTGCTGTTTAGAGGTACATTGATTTAAGACGTTTTAATAGACTTATACATTATGATTACGTTCTAGAGCATTTTCTTGCTCATAGGTTGGTATCTCTGCCGCAATATAAGTAGGTAGGCGTATTGTAAATTTTAGCTGGAAAATAGTTCTAAAGATAATTTATCTTTCAGTAAATTTCTTTAAAAGGCAAAGTCACTTTTTAAATGGAGAAAAAATCAGCCTCCCAAAAATGTTAGAACTAGCGATCATAACTGAGTTATAAAAGCCCCGAACTTGAAAGAAAAGGCAAGAAGACTAACAATCCTTTACCAGCAGAATTGTGAAAGATACCTATAAAAAAAAATTTTTAGAAGAAATTCAGCAGTGGAGAAATATAAAAATTGCTACTTTGAGAGAAAAATACAAAGCAAAATATGGTAATTTATTGAAGATTTTGATTTAATTGAACTAAAAGCCTTCATTGGGTTATTAGTTTATCATAAATTTTCAAGTAAGGAAATGAATATGTGTAGGCGTACAGTCCTTTTCTACAGATGGAACAGGTAGAGATATTTACTGATGTACTGACAGGAGTGAGATTAAGAATTTTGCAAGCCTCATACTTTTAAATTTGCTTCATATAATATTCATGAACCAGTACTGGTTAAATATATTTGTTTAAACATTTTTAAAATTGAATTAATTTATTAAGAGAAATTAAATAATTAGAAATTACAGAATATATATATATTACATAAAAAGTTAGAATAAAATATTTATAAATTAGTTAACATTTGTTATGCAATTACCATTAATTGCTAGTTTATGTTATTGTGTAGTCACATGTTGCGAACAAAGAGAGAGAGGGAGAGGTGCTTTCTGACTCCCTACATGTGCCGTGGTCAGCCGCGCAACCATGGGGTAAATACTAGTAGGGAAGTCGGGAAACCATCTGCACATCCCACTCCACCCATCTCTCTTACTTTCCCGAAAAAAATTCACATGGGAAAATTACATTGCTTGTTTGTAATCAAAAAAAGGATATTGCCCACTTAGACGCGCGGAACCTCGCCAACTGCCACGCCGTGTAGAATATTCCACTGTCTGCCCCTTATGGGTCAATGTATCATCATTCACTTATCAATGTATCATCATAATTTCCACCCGGAATCTCGGAAGTTTCTAGAGAATGTCGTAGCGGAGCTACTTATATTTTCAATAAATAAATTCTTCGTAAGATTCCCCGGCATCGTATATACAGTCCAGCGGAAAATCAAAGTTCAAATCACCGAGTAACTTTTTGGCCCTTAAAAGGACCTACTCTTCGTGCGAAACTAACATCATGCGATTCAAATATCAATTTTCATCCCTTAACTTTTTGGCCCTCAAAAGGGCCCAACATCAGTCAGTGTCTTGCGATTTTCCCGTAAATGCCTTTTACGGGAAAACTCGCCTAAACGTCCTCAGAGCTTCACTCTATTACGCCCCGGTCGGTATATTATCGGTCTGGCGAACATAGGCATGTTCGACCGCCAGGGACACGATGATATCGGCCGGCAATCTTCTATAATCTACGTTTGCTTTCCTCGGAAGTTGACACCTCATCTTCCGAGAAAGACACTAGCATTATTTCCCCACAACTTTCTCAAGGACCGTTCCGACTACGCACTGCAGATGTCTGGGATACGTCAACACGTTCACCCGCCAAGGACACTGCGACATCACTGCGAACGGCTCCTTCACTTCTACCGTAAAACTTCTCCCCGCCGACAAGACCTTGTCTTACGGGAAAGTTGTTCGGTAATCTCCTGCGAAACATCTATCGTAATAACTCCAAAATCTCTAGTAAATTCAGTTCCCCGGTCACGTTATATATTTAGTGGCAACCGTAGAAACGTTTGCCGAATACAAACTAAATATATCATCGCTCAAACGGCCGAAACAACGACTTCAAACTTTCTCGGCGTTCATCGCACTATGTCCGACAAAGTTACAATCTCCCGCGAAACTTCTGACGAAAATATTCTAAGTCCCTACGCGAACTTAAGAACTTGCAACCGCAAACTTAAGAAAGCGCCAACAAACATCATCTTTACAGTGGTTTGGAACTCGGCAACATTACTGCATGGTAATTCGCCGACTACGTCCGCTAAGTGTTAGATTTCGCACCTTCATGTTACTTTTCGCTGGAGAACTGTATATAACGGGGGGGAAATAGTCCAAAATATTATCTGCGTTCACCACCAGACCAAGCGAACATCACCTAGCGAACTACCAAGCCAACTACCAAGCCAACATCGAGCCTTCAACTGCCTTCCGAGGGAACACTGAAGACTAGAAGACTGGGAACACCAGAGCTAGAGGTACCTTACCTAGCCAGGAGTACTTTGGCCGGACTAGTGCCAGGCGGAACCAACAAATTGGCCGGACTAGTGCCACCGGAGGCAATAGAGAGTTGCGGCAGGAGATTTAAAGTCAACGGAGTGAGGGAGTGTTGTCAACGCCAGGCTGTTTTACGTAAAATAAATTCGATTCAATTTCTAATTCAAAATAAATCTTGTTCTTTCAACTACGCCAACTTCACAGCGCAACCGGACAGCAGACACAAGAAGACCCGTTCGCGGAAAAGAGGCTAGTCCGGCTAGAACCTCCGCCGTAGCTCTGGTTACGTGTCACCCGATTCATCGTTACGCTCTTCAAGCTTACACGGTCCTTATTAGGGCCGACTTCATCCAGTAGTCTCTCGATCCAAGACATTGCAGTCGTCTTGGTGACCGGGTAGTGCGCACCCTACTTAGGGCTACTGTGCTTCGCTTCGCAACGATTCTATGCAACGCAACGAAATGACGGCGCAGCGCTACGCATCGTTCACAGGCTTCACCTGCAATCAAGCGCCCTTCAGGCTCACGTTCCCTAACATATTCGGCCCATTTCAGGACCGAATTAGCGAGGTTTCACCTCACTGCCCTTTAGGCGACATTTTACCGAGGCTTCACCTCACGCCCTTCAGGCCACGTTTTCGGCCCTTAAAAGGGCCTAAACAATTTTTAGAACCTTTTGTCGCCGAACTGAGCTACGTCCTAATTTGTATTACATTCATTCACCGGAGCGACAACAAGTTAAGTGGCGCCCAACGCGTAGGGCTTTTATGAATCTCAGGAGAGATTCACGGACACCACGACCGCAAACATATATTCACACTTCTGGGAGTGTTAAAAAACCCAGTGGCGCCCATTTAAATTCAAACACGCACAAGAACGAGTTTTATTTTTATTTTTGCATAAGCAGTTTGTTTTTTTTTATCAATTTAAATTTAGCAAGTCAAATTCATTTCAATTTTAATTTTAAAGTCAATTTAATTTTTTTTCAAAATGCCGTCAACACGCAGCCAAAGTTGACAATGCTTCGCCACGAACTGCGCTTCGACCAGCGAGAATACAGTTAATTGCGCCGACTGCCAGAGGGGCTTTCATAATGTATGTATCAATAGAGAAGATAACGCCAGTCCGGGAGTGCCGTACCAATGTTCTCCGTGCGCGGAACGCTCGCGACCGTCACCGACACCGTCGACATCATCGCGTACAACGGAGGAACTGGCACAAATAGTAGCCGCAATTATTCAGGCGACACGGGTACCCACAATGGTACCCATTCCGAATTTCAACGGGGATGGCACCGAAGACCCGGAAACTTATTTACAGCAGGCCGAAGTCGCAATGCGTACAAATAATCTGCCAACAAGCAGCTACGTCGAAACTCTCAGCGGGCATATACAAGGAACGGCAAAACAATGGCTCGAACAATTCCGCGGAGTCGTATTGTTATTGGACGAATTTAAAGCACGATTCATTGCAAAATTCTCATCTGTGAGCACGACCGCGGCTTTAATGTCCGAGCTATATGGCAAACACCAGGGTCCTAATGAACCCGTCAGCACTTTTATATACAGAAAAATAAGATTATTCAGCAGGTTGACGCCGAACTCTCCAGCGAACGTAAACGCCGCTACCTGCTCCGAGCTATTGAATCCGAATATCCGTTCTCGCTTAAGAGCGGCGAGAATAAGAAATCTTGACGAACTAGTAGACATAGCGGCAACAATTGAGAAAGACCTAGGAGAGGAGAGTAAGGCGCAACCAACGCGGGTTCAGAAGGAGCCCAAGGTGGAGGATAAGCCAACGTATAGACCGCCGATGATGCGTCCAATAATGGCGCGAACACAAGGAACGTCGCTACCAAAATGCAACCACTGCCCGGGTCATCATTGGAACGCGAATTGCCCGGAAAAAAACCCATGGAGAAGGCCCCGGGAAACGAGAACAGGTCAGGACGTACGCCCGCCGTACCGACCTCCCGGAAGTAATTGGGGGCATCAATTCAACGGGGGAAGAAGTCCCCAGGATCCCAGTCACGATAAACGACTGGGAAACCACCGCCCTACTGGACTCTGCCGCCAGTAGGAACTTCATAACTACCAAACAACTAAGCAAAAATCAATTCAACGCAATAGTTCCCGGACCACGTTATGCACAGCTAGCTCGAAAAGATACACGATTAGAAATCCGAGGGCAGCTGTGTGTGTCAACATCACCGTTGGAGAAGAGGAAATGGAAGTTAACTTCCTAGTAGCGGATGAATTAAATGAAAGAATGCTACTAGGATACCCCTGGTTGGCAACAAACGAAGCCAACTTAGATTTTCAGAGAGAATGCGTCACATTTGGCAAAAGACGCCGAAATACAGTTTACTGGACGACGCGACGCCAGAGCCAGCCAGAGGGGAAAAAGTTAACTCTCCAGGACTTCAAGAACAACATCCCAATGAAATACCAACCACTATTCAACCGAATACTTGAGACACACCACAACGCATTTCACCAGGATGGTCCATTGGGAAGAACGAGAGCCACAAGCCACGAGATCCTTCTAACCGATAAAACACCAATTAAAATCGCACCATATCGCTGTACACCGGCCAAACGGCAAGTAATTCGGTCGGGAGCAAGTTAGGGAAATGCTTGCCGAAGGAATAATTGAAGCGTCGACGTCAGCATACAGTTCACCGGTAGTCATCATAGAAAAAAAAGACAGGAAACCTCGATTCTGCGTTAATTATCGGAGATTGAACAAGGTAAAAAAGGACAGCGTTCAACCTATGCCAGTGATACACGAGGCATTAAAGGATCTCGGAACGGCGAAAATTTTTTCAACATTGGACCTCAAGAGCGGATATTGGCAGATCCCAATGGACCCGGCCTTCAAGGAATATACGGCGTTTTCCACACCCGACGGTGGCAGTTATCAATTTAAAGTTATGCCGTTCGGCCTGAAGAATGCTCCTTGCAGGATGCAACATGAATTACTGCAAGGCATACTTGGATGACATAATTATCTTCAGCAACACCTGGGAGGAGCACGCAGAACATTTGGAGCGAGTTCTAGAAAGATTAACAATGCACGGCCTAACATGCGCCACAGAAAAATGCCACCTCGGGAAGGAATCGCTGGATTACCTCGGCATGTGGTAACCAGCGCTGGAAACCATCCACAATCGTCACACTTGGAGGCCATTCAGGCAGCAAAATCACCCCGGACCCGGCGAGAACTACAGAGCTTTTTAGGGCTATGCAATTGGGTGCGAGAATACGTACCGAACTTTTCAACCCTCGTCGTACCCATGACGGACCTACTGTCCGATGCGAAATTCAGATGGACCGAAAAGGCCAACGCAGCGTTCGACAGGACCAAGATCGCCCTAGAAAGCCCATCACCATTAGCTCGTCCGGATGACCAGTTACCATACACCCTTCAAACCGACGGAAGCAGGTACGGAACCGGAGCGGTATTATACCAGGAAACATCGGAAGGCAAACGACACGTCATCTCGTGGGCAAGTGCACAGCTTAATTCCGCTGAAAGGAGATACCACTGCAATGAGCAGGAGTGTTTAGCAGTAGTCTGGGCAACAAAGAGATATCGGCCATACCTGGAAGGAAAGCCCTTCAAACTAAGAACAGACAACAGGAGCCTAGTATGGCTGAACTCAATGAAAGATACTAAAGCCAAGTTAACACGCTGGTCATTGCTGCTTCAGGAATACTCGTTCAAAGTAGAGCACTGCCCAGGAACAGCCAACGATTTCCCTGATGCACTTTCAAGGAATCCAGGAGAGGAGACCGCTCCCGACGCCGTACACGACTACGCTCGGATGCTTCCGCCAACCATCAAACCAAGCGACGCAATCAACCACCAACCCATCCTCAACGTTACGATGCCAAGAACGCTTTACGACGAAGTCAAGGAAGGACAAACCGACGATCAAGCCATAACAGGACTAGCCCGGAAGTGGGAAAGACTTTGGGATCAGCAACAACCACACACGCCACGGGATAACCGATTTTTCCAGGACCACCGACTGAACACTACCGGTGCCTGGGAATTTCATTCTAACGGCAAGTGGACCACCTTGGTCCCCACCACGCTGAGACCGCGAGTACTGACTTACTTTCATGACGACCCTGCAGCTGGCCACCCAGGCCGCGACGAAACACTTCGATCGATCATCAAGTATTATACGTGGCCGGGTATCCGTCAAGACATCGACCGTTTCGTCCGAAACTGCCTTCTTTGCTCCGCCGTAAAAAGTAGCCGTCGTAACAACCCGGATAGATTGCGTCCGCACCAACCAACAGCACCATTCGACACTCTCGGCATCGACTTAATGGGACCGTACCCACAATCACCAAGGAAGAAGAGGTTCATCCTGGTAATCACCAATTTATTTACCAGGTGGACCGAAGCTTACGCCATGTCAACATCCGACACTGCGAGTATCGTGCGCGTATTCAACAACGAGTTTTTCCCACGATGGGGTATCCGCGTGCGATACTCTCCGACAAGGGACCTCAATTTACGAGCCTCGCCTGGCAACGTTTCTGCTACCACGCGCAAGTTCTGCACTGGACCACAGCCGTATATCACCCTCGGGCGAATCCGACCGAGTGTCGTAATCAGAGTTTGAAGGTCGGTCTCCGTCTACACCTTCTCGGCGCCGACCACACTCGGTGGAACAAACATCTACCCGCGGTGTTATTCAATCTACGGACCAGGAAGAACGCAGCAATCGGCATCTCCCCTAGCGAAGCGTTGCTAGGGCACAATTTAAAGCGTCCCGGAGAATGGAAGACGCCGTCGCAAACCGGTCCAACTCGACAACAGCATCGTGACGCCGCCATCCGCCAGCAGCGTACTTATCAACAAAAGTACTCTCAAACAACTCCACTGGAAACCACAAAATACAGATCCGGAGATCTCGTCATGCGCCGAACGCACCCAATGTCTCGCGCGTATGACCATTTTCACGCCGGGTTCGCTCCGAAATTGTCGGGCCCATTTCCAGTGGAAACGCACGCTGGTGGCAACACATACTGGATACGGCCTAACCAAGGTACACTCGGACGATCTGCGCCCAGCACCCGCTGACCAGATGATTCAATCCCAGGACCAAGCCGAGGACCATCTCCAGGACCAACCCGAGGACCATCCCATGGACCAGCCCCAGGACCAACCCTAGCCAGCAGCAGATGACCACACCCAACCAATTGGGTGTGTCGAAGAACAATTCGATTCCGCACTCTCAAGTGGGTGACGGCAACCGGTTAAATTTAAGATCATCTTTTAACAGATTCGGAAATTGGTGGTAAAATTCACCTTATATTTCCCGCTTCTGGTTTATTCCATGAACCCAGATCTTTGTATTGCGAATTATTTTTTCATTTTCCCTCTCTAATGCAAGAACCCCAGCGATAAAGAATTCAATAAAAACATAATGAAAATCCGTAAAGTGCCTAACTTCTGAAAATTGAGCAACAACTGTGTCTGTCGGAGGAGAGAGAGTGTAATGGAGATTGTAGACAGGAAATGGAGGGGGAACGATTCTTCTTTAATGGGCAAGGCCTGTGGATTTAATTGGTTGCTGTAACATTAAAACAGCGGATCCACGAGGCGTGGTTTAGCGCGTCTAAGTAGGCAATGAGCTTAAACATAGTTCAGGGTTATTCTAAATGATGGACCAATTTTTAAAAATTTGTATTTATTAAAGTAAAAATACAAAATTAACAATCTTTATACCAATGAAAAGAGGAAGTTTCAAAGTTTTTTTCCATAGGCCTACATTATAAGTGTTCAATGTGGCCACCGTTAGCTGCACGGCAAACACATACGCGGTAGCCAAACTCGTCCCACACATGACAAAGCATATATATCTGCTGTTATTGAGTGCACGGCAGCAGCGATACGGTTCTGCAGATCGTTCAGAGTTGTTGGTAGAGGCGGGACGTAAACAGCTTCCTTATCATATCCCCATAAGAAATAGTCAACTCTACTGGCCGATTCTGGAAACTTCTCTATTTTGCTACCGCATAGATGTTTGCCGTGCCACATTGAACACTTACAATGTATGGAACATTTTTTTAAAACTTCCTCATTTCATTGATATTAAGATTGTTAATTTTGGATTTGTACTTTAATAAATACAATTTTTTTTAAATGGGTCCATCATTTAGAATAATTCTGTATAATTTAACTGTTTACTCGTGTTTGATGTACGGTTTAAGCTCTTATTGTTGTTTGTATTTGTTTCTGTTACTTGTATGACTGTTATCATTCATGAATTTTTAATATGTAGGCTAATACATTTGTTTTCGAGGCGATGGGGGGAGGGGAAAGGGGTGTTACCCCACCTAATCCTCCTGACTATGCCACTAAACAACAATAACTTAAGTTTTTAACCATAAGGAATGAACTAAATCATAATTGTCTGGCAAAACGATTTAGAATGTGTGGTTGTAGTGATTGCTTAAAAACGATTTAAATCAGCAATGATTATGATTTTGTAATTTATCGACAAATTCAAATTTTCAATGATGTACACATAAACATGTAGGCCTAAGTAATGAATAAAATGTGGACCAGGATTCAAAATTAGTGTTCATATAATGGTCCTAATTTACAAATATGTGAGCTATTCCCTGTGAGAGAGCAATCGTCTTATCTCTGACAAGTTATTCAAGTTCATGTGAATTTTTAGTATTTGAAGTTAGCAACAGAAGAATAAGCAATACTTAACTATAATTTTTACAGATATATTCTATATGATGTAAACCAACTGGAGGGGTTTAATTTAAGAAGAGATGTTTATATGAGACTGGCTATATTTCTTCACAAAGTTCGTACAAATAAACTGGAAAATTGGCACTTGGTAAGTACAAAATCTGGACATAGTAAGTAAGAATAATAATTATAACTTGAGGTTTCAATCAGAAATTAATAAATTGGAATTAGCATTTTCAATGTTGCTTAGTGAACAAATTGATCCAATAAAATTATCTACAAATAAATGGTATTTAAAATCCTAGAAAATATGGTCATATTTATTTGTCCTTATTTTTGGACATATAACAAAATGAACAATTTAACGATCAAATCCAGGATCAAACCTGCATGCTCCAAGTTGCTATTAATCCTGTTACACTATTTTACTTCTACCGAACCTGTTCTCTGCAGATATTTTTGAATAAAGTGACATTAAATATTCAGTACCTATATTTAGAAATATTGCTGATTGTTTACTGACTTTTCTTAAACATTTGTATAACTTTTAGCAAGTTTTTGAAGGTCTGAACAAGAGTTTGACTAATTAGATTGATATACATTTAAAGTACCAGTATTTTTGTATTACATTAGGTTTTACCACCTTGGACCCGTATATATCATTGGAGAACAACAGACCCTCATACTCTTGTCCCATGGAGAAGATTTTTTGATCTTGAAAGCTTACAAAATTATGCACCTGTAATTGAAATGGACAAATTTTTGGAAGGTATATATTTCTGTTTTTTCTTTATTTACTGTAAAAGTTTTATATAATTTTGTAGAATTGATGACAAACACGGAAGCCTATTTCCTTTATAATTAATTTAGTTTGAAATTAGTTTTGTTTAACTGCTGGCAGTATTATAACAGTGAGAGGCTGTTATTGTTGTGGCTAACTGTAATTACTGTATTTCATTGAAATGAAATGTTGTAAATATACTTCCATGTCCCAGGCTCAGTTTCATGTTGGCATTTAAATTAATTAAATTCTCTCAAGTTGTTTCTAAGTTAGGTTTAAGTCAATTCATGGGTTATGAGGGAACACAGAGTAAAGTGGCCTAAATTTCCTGGGCAAATGCCTTGCTTGTGGAAGTCTGATTTGGTGTTAACAAAGTCAATTGTTCTTCGCAACAGGTGATCATTTTGGGCATGTGAGCAAACTGCTTTGTAAGACCAGAACCCGTCCATTAAATAATTCGGACAACAGATGATTTGAAGTCTTATTTATAAGCTACACAAGCTACCCAGATGTAGACTCTGGGTGGCATCTTGTAAGACTTCTACATACATTCTTCTTGGGTTGACTGAGGCATCTGGATGACCCGAAAACAAAGGTTTTTAAATTATGGGAACTTTATATTTAATAAACAATAAAGGTTAATCAATAAATAATCACACATTCTACATAATGTTTTAGTAATTAAATAATTTATTTTTATTTTTGATTTCGGAATCACATTTTTTTAATTTTTGTAATGAATAATGTTACATAACTTCAAGCTATTTCGACTTCTTTTATTAAATTTTTCGTTAAGCAGATTCTACCCTCTTAATCCGTCTCACTCTGTCACATCAACTAGATTCTGAACCTGGTGATTGGAACGGGAGTATATCTGGGTTGCTCAATAAATGTATTGTCAGGGTTGTTGGTAAACACCAGCAACCAATAAGAACTTACTAACAAAATTATTAATAATAATTTAAAAAAATTAAGTAAAATAATTACATAAATAAATCTCAGTAAAGAACGGTTCGAACAAGCCAGATAGCTGCGATAGATATTATTTCAACAGGAAGTTGTAACGGATATACCAGCTTGAATTACTTAGGACACAAATACACAGCTATGCGTTATTCCTTGTGAACAACGAATGCAGGTACGCAGCAAAAAAATACTGCAAAATATGTTAAGCTCTAAAGCCAATCAGAACAATCCATACTTGAAATTATCCAATCAGAGAAGAATTCGAAAATCGTAAAATAAAGAGGTGGGAGATTTGGAGGAAAAAACGTGGTCTGTCTAAAAGAAACCTTCGAGTGAGGAACACCGGGAGCACAAATTTCAACCTTTTACATTAGTAGAATCTTATATCATCATTTCATCATCAAGCAGAACCATTATTTGGGTGCGAAATTATCCAACAGAAGTTATGAATTTATTAGAATTACAACCATGAATTCACCAACGTAAAATTACCAAAAGAGTGCGTTCAAATCAATTAAATCAAGTGCAGTGTTTAGTGAAAATAAATAAGTCCATAAGTGCCTAGTGTGTGGGAAAGTGAGAGAGCCAAATTATGTAAGTAGCTTTAAACCAATCATTAATGTAAAACAGATTTCGAGGGTTAGTAGAATTATCAAACGAAATCATATTCTAGTTTATATTGTAATAATTATAAGTGTCATTTTGTGGGTGAAGAAATGTATTAGGAGTAGGGACCTTTTCAATAAGAATTAGCTGATAGAGGGTTTGATTAAAGCACCTCAAAAGCAATTAGAATTGGTTCGGATATCATTAGGTAGGTTTTTAAATAATCTAGCTGAGAAACCAGAAGGTAATTTATATTTCAATCCAATTTAAGGCATTACTATTCAATTAAAATTTCACTATGTTTTATAAATTTCAATCACATCAATAATGAGTTGAATTACAAATGTTTTAAAGTATTTATTAATTTAGATATCACTGTTGAATAGGGGTGGATTCAAGATAGGACTAATGGTGTTGGAATTTAGAATAGTTGTTACATTTTCTACTATTAAGGAATTAACATTATAAATTTGTTCTGTTAATGTCTATGTTTTATTTGAGAATGGCCAACTCAAATTTCAACTTTTAATTGTTTTATAATTTGCATTTTATTGAATTATTTACTGTAAAAATGATTTGAACATTTTAAGAATATAACAAACAATATTGTGACAAGCTCTGTAATTATTTCAACCTAGATTCATTTGTCGTTAGCCCACATGCCAGGCTAAAATTTGAACCGTAAGAAGGATCTGGTGGAGCCCCCAAAACTTTAAAATATTACAATTCAAAACACCTTGAAAACAGAATAACTTACATAACCTTACATGATAAAGTCGCCCATAACTTTACAAAAACCTTACAGCATGGTTAATCTTATGAATACTTATTGAGTACCTTTTATTCATGGCATCTATTAAGCATTTCAAGCTTTATTAAAAATAAAATGAATGCAAAATCAATTTCCACATCTTTACCACATACCACAAGAAACCCAACTTTGGCATTTTATAATTCAAATTCAAAAATTATATTATTGTTAGGCCTCGGCTACGATACCAGCGCTGGGCGGTGGGCGGCGAGCGTTACTAGCAAGTGCAAGCGGCATGACATGAACGGTAGATGTGGCTACGATGCAAGCGATAACATTCCCACACTTGTCTCAGACAACGAGATGACATCACACGAAGAGCTAGTGCTGACGGAAATACTTAGTGAGAGACCCCTTTTTTATCGTTTACAAAAGGTAAGAAGAGCCCAACAAAGGCGTTGAGGCATGCACCCAATTAACAAAAATAGACTAAGATATGGTGAATACCAACACCTGTTTAAAGAATTGCGACGAGACGAAGAACGATTCTTTCAGTACACTAGAATGTCAATGTGTATTTTTGACTATTTATTATGTTATCCTGTGAAAATAACAATGTTAAACAGTCCCACAACAGAAAGTTTAAATCCTTCATGGGGTTTAAAAAATAAATAAACTCTTGAATAGAATGCCAAACTCCAAAATTATAACCGCACAATTTAGAATCTTTTTTGTTTACAGTCGGATTTTTTTGAAATTTGGATTTTAACATAAATTCAGGTGTAACCCGGGGAGGGAGTAATTTTAAAATATATGCTTCCTGTGAAAATAACA
>JAGFPH010019925.1:0-14716 GCA_018207615.1 Philaenus spumarius
CTGTTTAGTCACAGTATGTTGCCGATAACAGTATGATTATAATATTTCGTCGTTATTATCACATTATATAATTAGAATAAAAAAAAAAACCAGAGGTACTAACCTATACTATTTAGTCACAGTTTGTTTACTTAGTTGAGTTGCCTAAACTGTTCGTTTCTATACAAAAAAGAACAAGAACAATCCGGCAACGCTGGGAGAACGGTGAGAAAAACATGTCGGCACTTTACAATGTATTCCCATAACGAACTTTTGATTTGAAAGTTTTTAATGTTGTACGTGTTGAAGATGGTTAAATATTGGTTTCCCGGCATCAGTGAAGTGTATAAATACTATATTTATTTATTAAGAAAAAAGTTCAGGTTTGTGTATTTATAGTAGTTTTGATTGACAAGTTAAAGTTAACAAATACCTAAAACAGTCCCAAACTAGCCTTGATTCAAAAGTGAATGATTTAAGGCGGCTTAGCTATCAGAAAGGATATCAATCTTAGATCCCTTAATTCCTCTTTTGATGATTTCACAGATGCTGAGATCAATCGCAACAACCTCCGACTGAAAAATTGATGGTAAGGAGCCCATAGCTCTAGATAAGCTGCACCTAGGACTGTAAACTCCTGCTCCAACTCCGCTGGTCATTTTGGAGCTATCCGTATACCATTCTTGTGTACTTACACCAGATCTAGGTCCATCACTTCCTGCCTCCTGGAGACAATCGACCTTGACTGTGAAAGAATTGTAAAAATTTAGTGTCCTTCTCATAACATCCGACAACATAAGGTCCACCTTAAGCCCCTGAAGCTCTTGCAATATAGTCAGGAGACCTACCAAATCTCCTGGTTTGTAGTTATGAGTCCGCCTCATCTTCAAGGCAGATCGCAACGCCTTTACATGAATGTGCAGAGGAGGCAGGTTGAGAAGCCTCTCCATATCTGAAGTGAAGCATTAGCGCATGGCCCCACAAATTCCTAGGCCTTTGTAGCTTTTGCAGCTTTTTTTTACTCTAGTCTGCTTTACCTGCCACCACACTAAGGCCGCATATGTGATAATTGGCCTGATAATGGCAGTGTACTGCCATGCAGCCACTTTGGGGGTAATGCCCCATGTCTTACCATAGAGCTGATTACCAACCCAAATTGCCCTGGTTGCCTTTTCTTTTAACAAAGTCCATCTGAGCATTCCAGAGAAGCCCTCGATCAAAAATTAACCCAAGATACTTGGCCTCCTTCAAAAGTTTCAGTCGAACCCCATCAATAGTTCTATCTTCAGTTTCTTTCTTCTGGTGAAGGGGACAAGTACAGTTTGGCCGGGTTGATACTCAGGACCTGCCCCTGACATCAGTTCCAGACCAATCTAGAGCCTTTTGCATGAGCTCTGTTATAGTATCGTCATGCTTACCACGGATTACTATCATTAGATCATTAGCATAACCTATTGGCAGCCAATTTGACCAAAAGTTCATGAACTATTAAAGACCACAAGAGAAATGACACCTCCTTGCGGACAGCCTCTTACAGTCCGTGTGACTAAAGAGTCATCTTCGTTTTTGACAAATATTCTTCTTTGAGCAAGCACAGAACAGATCCAGTTAGCTGCTCTGGGTTCCACCCTTTTATATGTTTACCATTTTATGTGGTATATTTATAATGTGTTGTTTTTTACAACTGTATTAAACATTTTAGCATTAAATTTGCTGTTTAGAGGTACATTGATTTAAGACGTTTTAATAGACTTATACATTATGATTACGTTCTAGAGCATTTTCTTGCTCATAGGTTGGTATCTCTGCCGCAATATAAGTAGGTAGGCGTATTGTAAATTTTAGCTGGAAAATAGTTCTAAAGATAATTTATCTTTCAGTAAATTTCTTTAAAAGGCAAAGTCACTTTTTAAATGGAGAAAAAATCAGCCTCCCAAAAATGTTAGAACTAGCGATCATAACTGAGTTATAAAAGCCCCGAACTTGAAAGAAAAGGCAAGAAGACTAACAATCCTTTACCAGCAGAATTGTGAAAGATACCTATAAAAAAAAATTTTTAGAAGAAATTCAGCAGTGGAGAAATATAAAAATTGCTACTTTGAGAGAAAAATACAAAGCAAAATATGGTAATTTATTGAAGATTTTGATTTAATTGAACTAAAAGCCTTCATTGGGTTATTAGTTTATCATAAATTTTCAAGTAAGGAAATGAATATGTGTAGGCGTACAGTCCTTTTCTACAGATGGAACAGGTAGAGATATTTACTGATGTACTGACAGGAGTGAGATTAAGAATTTTGCAAGCCTCATACTTTTAAATTTGCTTCATATAATATTCATGAACCAGTACTGGTTAAATATATTTGTTTAAACATTTTTAAAATTGAATTAATTTATTAAGAGAAATTAAATAATTAGAAATTACAGAATATATATATATTACATAAAAAGTTAGAATAAAATATTTATAAATTAGTTAACATTTGTTATGCAATTACCATTAATTGCTAGTTTATGTTATTGTGTAGTCACATGTTGCGAACAAAGACAGAGAGGGAGAGGTGCTTTCTGACTCCCTACATGTGCCGTGGTCAGCCGCGCAACCATGGGGTAAATACTAGTAGGGAAGTCGGGAAACCATCTGCACATCCCACTCCACCCATCTCTCTTACTTTCCCGAAAAAAATTCACATGGGAAAATTACATTGCTTGTTTGTAATCAAAAAAAGGATATTGCCCACTTAGACGCGCGGAACCTCGCCAACTGCCACGCCGTGTAGAATATTCCACTGTCTGCCCCTTATGGGTCAATGTATCATCATTCACTTATCAATGTATCATCATAATTTCCACCCGGAATCTCGGAAGTTTCTAGAGAATGTCGTAGCGGAGCTACTTATATTTTCAATAAATAAATTCTTCGTAAGATTCCCCGGCATCGTATATACAGTCCAGCGGAAAATCAAAGTTCAAATCACCGAGTAACTTTTTGGCCCTTAAAAGGACCTACTCTTCGTGCGAAACTAACATCATGCGATTCAAATATCAATTTTCATCCCTTAACTTTTTGGCCCTCAAAAGGGCCCAACATCAGTCAGTGTCTTGCGATTTTCCCGTAAATGCCTTTTACGGGAAAACTCGCCTAAACGTCCTCAGAGCTTCACTCTATTACGCCCCGGTCGGTATATTATCGGTCTGGCGAACATAGGCATGTTCGACCGCCAGGGACACGATGATATCGGCCGGCAATCTTCTATAATCTACGTTTGCTTTCCTCGGAAGTTGACACCTCATCTTCCGAGAAAGACACTAGCATTATTTCCCCACAACTTTCTCAAGGACCGTTCCGACTACGCACTGCAGATGTCTGGGATACGTCAACACGTTCACCCGCCAAGGACACTGCGACATCACTGCGAACGGCTCCTTCACTTCTACCGTAAAACTTCTCCCCGCCGACAAGACCTTGTCTTACGGGAAAGTTGTTCGGTAATCTCCTGCGAAACATCTATCGTAATAACTCCAAAATCTCTAGTAAATTCAGTTCCCCGGTCACGTTATATATTTAGTGGCAACCGTAGAAACGTTTGCCGAATACAAACTAAATATATCATCGCTCAAACGGCCGAAACAACGACTTCAAACTTTCTCGGCGTTCATCGCACTATGTCCGACAAAGTTACAATCTCCCGCGAAACTTCTGACGAAAATATTCTAAGTCCCTACGCGAACTTAAGAACTTGCAACCGCAAACTTAAGAAAGCGCCAACAAACATCATCTTTACAGTGGTTTGGAACTCGGCAACATTACTGCATGGTAATTCGCCGACTACGTCCGCTAAGTGTTAGATTTCGCACCTTCATGTTACTTTTCGCTGGAGAACTGTATATAACGGGGGGGAAATAGTCCAAAATATTATCTGCGTTCACCACCAGACCAAGCGAACATCACCTAGCGAACTACCAAGCCAACTACCAAGCCAACATCGAGCCTTCAACTGCCTTCCGAGGGAACACTGAAGACTAGAAGACTGGGAACACCAGAGCTAGAGGTACCTTACCTAGCCAGGAGTACTTTGGCCGGACTAGTGCCAGGCGGAACCAACAAATTGGCCGGACTAGTGCCACCGGAGGCAATAGAGAGTTGCGGCAGGAGATTTAAAGTCAACGGAGTGAGGGAGTGTTGTCAACGCCAGGCTGTTTTACGTAAAATAAATTCGATTCAATTTCTAATTCAAAATAAATCTTGTTCTTTCAACTACGCCAACTTCACAGCGCAACCGGACAGCAGACACAAGAAGACCCGTTCGCGGAAAAGAGGCTAGTCCGGCTAGAACCTCCGCCGTAGCTCCGGTTACGTGTCACCCGATTCATCGTTACGCTCTTCAAGCTTACACGGTCCTTATTAGGGCCGACTTCATCCAGTAGTCTCTCGATCCAAGACATTGCAGTCGTCTTGGTGACCGGGTAGTGCGCACCCTACTTAGGGCTACTGTGCTTCGCTTCGCAACGATTCTATGCAACGCAACGAAATGACGGCGCAGCGCTACGCATCGTTCACAGGCTTCACCTGCAATCAAGCGCCCTTCAGGCTCACGTTCCCTAACATATTCGGCCCATTTCAGGACCGAATTAGCGAGGTTTCACCTCACTGCCCTTTAGGCGACATTTTACCGAGGCTTCACCTCACGCCCTTCAGGCCACGTTTTCGGCCCTTAAAAGGGCCTAAACAATTTTTAGAACCTTTTGTCGCCGAACTGAGCTACGTCCTAATTTGTATTACATTCATTCACCGGAGCGACAACAAGTTAAGTGGCGCCCAACGCGTAGGGCTTTTATGAATCTCAGGAGAGATTCACGGACACCACGACCGCAAACATATATTCACACTTCTGGGAGTGTTAAAAAACCCAGTGGCGCCCATTTAAATTCAAACACGCACAAGAACGAGTTTTATTTTTATTTTTGCATAAGCAGTTTGTTTTTTTTTATCAATTTAAATTTAGCAAGTCAAATTCATTTCAATTTTAATTTTAAAGTCAATTTAATTTTTTTTCAAAATGCCGTCAACACGCAGCCAAAGTTGACAATGCTTCGCCACGAACTGCGCTTCGACCAGCGAGAATACAGTTAATTGCGCCGACTGCCAGAGGGGCTTTCATAATGTATGTATCAATAGAGAAGATAACGCCAGTCCGGGAGTGCCGTACCAATGTTCTCCGTGCGCGGAACGCTCGCGACCGTCACCGACACCGTCGACATCATCGCGTACAACGGAGGAACTGGCACAAATAGTAGCCGCAATTATTCAGGCGACACGGGTACCCACAATGGTACCCATTCCGAATTTCAACGGGGATGGCACCGAAGACCCGGAAACTTATTTACAGCAGGCCGAAGTCGCAATGCGTACAAATAATCTGCCAACAAGCAGCTACGTCGAAACTCTCAGCGGGCATATACAAGGAACGGCAAAACAATGGCTCGAACAATTCCGCGGAGTCGTATTGTTATTGGACGAATTTAAAGCACGATTCATTGCAAAATTCTCATCTGTGAGCACGACCGCGGCTTTAATGTCCGAGCTATATGGCAAACACCAGGGTCCTAATGAACCCGTCAGCACTTTTATATACAGAAAAATAAGATTATTCAGCAGGTTGACGCCGAACTCTCCAGCGAACGTAAACGCCGCTACCTGCTCCGAGCTATTGAATCCGAATATCCGTTCTCGCTTAAGAGCGGCGAGAATAAGAAATCTTGACGAACTAGTAGACATAGCGGCAACAATTGAGAAAGACCTAGGAGAGGAGAGTAAGGCGCAACCAACGCGGGTTCAGAAGGAGCCCAAGGTGGAGGATAAGCCAACGTATAGACCGCCGATGATGCGTCCAATAATGGCGCGAACACAAGGAACGTCGCTACCAAAATGCAACCACTGCCCGGGTCATCATTGGAACGCGAATTGCCCGGAAAAAAACCCATGGAGAAGGCCCCGGGAAACGAGAACAGGTCAGGACGTACGCCCGCCGTACCGACCTCCCGGAAGTAATTGGGGGCATCAATTCAACGGGGGAAGAAGTCCCCAGGATCCCAGTCACGATAAACGACTGGGAAACCACCGCCCTACTGGACTCTGCCGCCAGTAGGAACTTCATAACTACCAAACAACTAAGCAAAAATCAATTCAACGCAATAGTTCCCGGACCACGTTATGCACAGCTAGCTCGAAAAGATACACGATTAGAAATCCGAGGGCAGCTGTGTGTGTCAACATCACCGTTGGAGAAGAGGAAATGGAAGTTAACTTCCTAGTAGCGGATGAATTAAATGAAAGAATGCTACTAGGATACCCCTGGTTGGCAACAAACGAAGCCAACTTAGATTTTCAGAGAGAATGCGTCACATTTGGCAAAAGACGCCGAAATACAGTTTACTGGACGACGCGACGCCAGAGCCAGCCAGAGGGGAAAAAGTTAACTCTCCAGGACTTCAAGAACAACATCCCAATGAAATACCAACCACTATTCAACCGAATACTTGAGACACACCACAACGCATTTCACCAGGATGGTCCATTGGGAAGAACGAGAGCCACAAGCCACGAGATCCTTCTAACCGATAAAACACCAATTAAAATCGCACCATATCGCTGTACACCGGCCAAACGGCAAGTAATTCGGTCGGGAGCAAGTTAGGGAAATGCTTGCCGAAGGAATAATTGAAGCGTCGACGTCAGCATACAGTTCACCGGTAGTCATCATAGAAAAAAAAGACAGGAAACCTCGATTCTGCGTTAATTATCGGAGATTGAACAAGGTAAAAAAGGACAGCGTTCAACCTATGCCAGTGATACACGAGGCATTAAAGGATCTCGGAACGGCGAAAATTTTTTCAACATTGGACCTCAAGAGCGGATATTGGCAGATCCCAATGGACCCGGCCTTCAAGGAATATACGGCGTTTTCCACACCCGACGGTGGCAGTTATCAATTTAAAGTTATGCCGTTCGGCCTGAAGAATGCTCCTTGCAGGATGCAACATGAATTACTGCAAGGCATACTTGGATGACATAATTATCTTCAGCAACACCTGGGAGGAGCACGCAGAACATTTGGAGCGAGTTCTAGAAAGATTAACAATGCACGGCCTAACATGCGCCACAGAAAAATGCCACCTCGGGAAGGAATCGCTGGATTACCTCGGCATGTGGTAACCAGCGCTGGAAACCATCCACAATCGTCACACTTGGAGGCCATTCAGGCAGCAAAATCACCCCGGACCCGGCGAGAACTACAGAGCTTTTTAGGGCTATGCAATTGGGTGCGAGAATACGTACCGAACTTTTCAACCCTCGTCGTACCCATGACGGACCTACTGTCCGATGCGAAATTCAGATGGACCGAAAAGGCCAACGCAGCGTTCGACAGGACCAAGATCGCCCTAGAAAGCCCATCACCATTAGCTCGTCCGGATGACCAGTTACCATACACCCTTCAAACCGACGGAAGCAGGTACGGAACCGGAGCGGTATTATACCAGGAAACATCGGAAGGCAAACGACACGTCATCTCGTGGGCAAGTGCACAGCTTAATTCCGCTGAAAGGAGATACCACTGCAATGAGCAGGAGTGTTTAGCAGTAGTCTGGGCAACAAAGAGATATCGGCCATACCTGGAAGGAAAGCCCTTCAAACTAAGAACAGACAACAGGAGCCTAGTATGGCTGAACTCAATGAAAGATACTAAAGCCAAGTTAACACGCTGGTCATTGCTGCTTCAGGAATACTCGTTCAAAGTAGAGCACTGCCCAGGAACAGCCAACGATTTCCCTGATGCACTTTCAAGGAATCCAGGAGAGGAGACCGCTCCCGACGCCGTACACGACTACGCTCGGATGCTTCCGCCAACCATCAAACCAAGCGACGCAATCAACCACCAACCCATCCTCAACGTTACGATGCCAAGAACGCTTTACGACGAAGTCAAGGAAGGACAAACCGACGATCAAGCCATAACAGGACTAGCCCGGAAGTGGGAAAGACTTCGGGATCAGCAACAACCACACACGCCACGGGATAACCGATTTTTCCAGGACCACCGACTGAACACTACCGGTGCCTGGGAATTTCATTCTAACGGCAAGTGGACCACCTTGGTCCCCACCACGCTGAGACCGCGAGTACTGACTTACTTTCATGACGACCCTGCAGCTGGCCACCCAGGCCGCGACGAAACACTTCGATCGATCATCAAGTATTATACGTGGCCGGGTATCCGTCAAGACATCGACCGTTTCGTCCGAAACTGCCTTCTTTGCTCCGCCGTAAAAAGTAGCCGTCGTAACAACCCGGATAGATTGCGTCCGCACCAACCAACAGCACCATTCGACACTCTCGGCATCGACTTAATGGGACCGTACCCACAATCACCAAGGAAGAAGAGGTTCATCCTGGTAATCACCAATTTATTTACCAGGTGGACCGAAGCTTACGCCATGTCAACATCCGACACTGCGAGTATCGTGCGCGTATTCAACAACGAGTTTTTCCCACGATGGGGTATCCGCGTGCGATACTCTCCGACAAGGGACCTCAATTTACGAGCCTCGCCTGGCAACGTTTCTGCTACCACGCGCAAGTTCTGCACTGGACCACAGCCGTATATCACCCTCGGGCGAATCCGACCGAGTGTCGTAATCAGAGTTTGAAGGTCGGTCTCCGTCTACACCTTCTCGGCGCCGACCACACTCGGTGGAACAAACATCTACCCGCGGTGTTATTCAATCTACGGACCAGGAAGAACGCAGCAATCGGCATCTCCCCTAGCGAAGCGTTGCTAGGGCACAATTTAAAGCGTCCCGGAGAATGGAAGACGCCGTCGCAAACCGGTCCAACTCGACAACAGCATCGTGACGCCGCCATCCGCCAGCAGCGTACTTATCAACAAAAGTACTCTCAAACAACTCCACTGGAAACCACAAAATACAGATCCGGAGATCTCGTCATGCGCCGAACGCACCCAATGTCTCGCGCGTATGACCATTTTCACGCCGGGTTCGCTCCGAAATTGTCGGGCCCATTTCCAGTGGAAACGCACGCTGGTGGCAACACATACTGGATACGGCCTAACCAAGGTACACTCGGACGATCTGCGCCCAGCACCCGCTGACCAGATGATTCAATCCCAGGACCAAGCCGAGGACCATCTCCAGGACCAACCCGAGGACCATCCCATGGACCAGCCCCAGGACCAACCCTAGCCAGCAGCAGATGACCACACCCAACCAATTGGGTGTGTCGAAGAACAATTCGATTCCGCACTCTCAAGTGGGTGACGGCAACCGGTTAAATTTAAGATCATCTTTTAACAGATTCGGAAATTGGTGGTAAAATTCACCTTATATTTCCCGCTTCTGGTTTATTCCATGAACCCAGATCTTTGTATTGCGAATTATTTTTTCATTTTCCCTCTCTAATGCAAGAACCCCAGCGATAAAGAATTCAATAAAAACATAATGAAAATCCGTAAAGTGCCTAACTTCTGAAAATTGAGCAACAACTGTGTCTGTCGGAGGAGAGAGAGTGTAATGGAGATTGTAGACAGGAAATGGAGGGGGAACGATTCTTCTTTAATGGGCAAGGCCTGTGGATTTAATTGGTTGCTGTAACATTAAAACAGCGGATCCACGAGGCGTGGTTTAGCGCGTCTAAGTAGGCAATGAGCTTAAACATAGTTCAGGGTTATTCTAAATGATGGACCAATTTTTAAAAATTTGTATTTATTAAAGTAAAAATACAAAATTAACAATCTTTATACCAATGAAAAGAGGAAGTTTCAAAGTTTTTTTCCATAGGCCTACATTATAAGTGTTCAATGTGGCCACCGTTAGCTGCACGGCAAACACATACGCGGTAGCCAAACTCGTCCCACACATGACAAAGCATATATATCTGCTGTTATTGAGTGCACGGCAGCAGCGATACGGTTCTGCAGATCGTTCAGAGTTGTTGGTAGAGGCGGGACGTAAACAGCTTCCTTATCATATCCCCATAAGAAATAGTCAACTCTACTGGCCGATTCTGGAAACTTCTCTATTTTGCTACCGCATAGATGTTTGCCGTGCCACATTGAACACTTACAATGTATGGAACATTTTTTTAAAACTTCCTCATTTCATTGATATTAAGATTGTTAATTTTGGATTTGTACTTTAATAAATACAATTTTTTTTAAATGGGTCCATCATTTAGAATAATTCTGTATAATTTAACTGTTTACTCGTGTTTGATGTACGGTTTAAGCTCTTATTGTTGTTTGTATTTGTTTCTGTTACTTGTATGACTGTTATCATTCATGAATTTTTAATATGTAGGCTAATACATTTGTTTTCGAGGCGATGGGGGGAGGGGAAAGGGGTGTTACCCCACCTAATCCTCCTGACTATGCCACTAAACAACAATAACTTAAGTTTTTAACCATAAGGAATGAACTAAATCATAATTGTCTGGCAAAACGATTTAGAATGTGTGGTTGTAGTGATTGCTTAAAAACGATTTAAATCAGCAATGATTATGATTTTGTAATTTATCGACAAATTCAAATTTTCAATGATGTACACATAAACATGTAGGCCTAAGTAATGAATAAAATGTGGACCAGGATTCAAAATTAGTGTTCATATAATGGTCCTAATTTACAAATATGTGAGCTATTCCCTGTGAGAGAGCAATCGTCTTATCTCTGACAAGTTATTCAAGTTCATGTGAATTTTTAGTATTTGAAGTTAGCAACAGAAGAATAAGCAATACTTAACTATAATTTTTACAGATATATTCTATATGATGTAAACCAACTGGAGGGGTTTAATTTAAGAAGAGATGTTTATATGAGACTGGCTATATTTCTTCACAAAGTTCGTACAAATAAACTGGAAAATTGGCACTTGGTAAGTACAAAATCTGGACATAGTAAGTAAGAATAATAATTATAACTTGAGGTTTCAATCAGAAATTAATAAATTGGAATTAGCATTTTCAATGTTGCTTAGTGAACAAATTGATCCAATAAAATTATCTACAAATAAATGGTATTTAAAATCCTAGAAAATATGGTCATATTTATTTGTCCTTATTTTTGGACATATAACAAAATGAACAATTTAACGATCAAATCCAGGATCAAACCTGCATGCTCCAAGTTGCTATTAATCCTGTTACACTATTTTACTTCTACCGAACCTGTTCTCTGCAGATATTTTTGAATAAAGTGACATTAAATATTCAGTACCTATATTTAGAAATATTGCTGATTGTTTACTGACTTTTCTTAAACATTTGTATAACTTTTAGCAAGTTTTTGAAGGTCTGAACAAGAGTTTGACTAATTAGATTGATATACATTTAAAGTACCAGTATTTTTGTATTACATTAGGTTTTACCACCTTGGACCCGTATATATCATTGGAGAACAACAGACCCTCATACTCTTGTCCCATGGAGAAGATTTTTTGATCTTGAAAGCTTACAAAATTATGCACCTGTAATTGAAATGGACAAATTTTTGGAAGGTATATATTTCTGTTTTTTCTTTATTTACTGTAAAAGTTTTATATAATTTTGTAGAATTGATGACAAACACGGAAGCCTATTTCCTTTATAATTAATTTAGTTTGAAATTAGTTTTGTTTAACTGCTGGCAGTATTATAACAGTGAGAGGCTGTTATTGTTGTGGCTAACTGTAATTACTGTATTTCATTGAAATGAAATGTTGTAAATATACTTCCATGTCCCAGGCTCAGTTTCATGTTGGCATTTAAATTAATTAAATTCTCTCAAGTTGTTTCTAAGTTAGGTTTAAGTCAATTCATGGGTTATGAGGGAACACAGAGTAAAGTGGCCTAAATTTCCTGGGCAAATGCCTTGCTTGTGGAAGTCTGATTTGGTGTTAACAAAGTCAATTGTTCTTCGCAACAGGTGATCATTTTGGGCATGTGAGCAAACTGCTTTGTAAGACCAGAACCCGTCCATTAAATAATTCGGACAACAGATGATTTGAAGTCTTATTTATAAGCTACACAAGCTACCCAGATGTAGACTCTGGGTGGCATCTTGTAAGACTTCTACATACATTCTTCTTGGGTTGACTGAGGCATCTGGATGACCCGAAAACAAAGGTTTTTAAATTATGGGAACTTTATATTTAATAAACAATAAAGGTTAATCAATAAATAATCACACATTCTACATAATGTTTTAGTAATTAAATAATTTATTTTTATTTTTGATTTCGGAATCACATTTTTTTAATTTTTGTAATGAATAATGTTACATAACTTCAAGCTATTTCGACTTCTTTTATTAAATTTTTCGTTAAGCAGATTCTACCCTCTTAATCCGTCTCACTCTGTCACATCAACTAGATTCTGAACCTGGTGATTGGAACTGGAGTATATCTGGGTTGCTCAATAAATGTATTGTCAGGGTTGTTGGTAAACACCAGCAACCAATAAGAACTTACTAACAAAATTATTAATAATAATTTAAAAAAATTAAGTAAAATAATTACATAAATAAATCTCAGTAAAGAACGGTTCGAACAAGCCAGATAGCTGCGATAGATATTATTTCAACAGGAAGTTGTAACGGATATACCAGCTTGAATTACTTAGGACACAAATACACAGCTATGCGTTATTCCTTGTGAACAACGAATGCAGGTACGCAGCAAAAAAATACTGCAAAATATGTTAAGCTCTAAAGCCAATCAGAACAATCCATACTTGAAATTATCCAATCAGAGAAGAATTCGAAAATCGTAAAATAAAGAGGTGGGAGATTTGGAGGAAAAAACGTGGTCTGTCTAAAAGAAACCTTCGAGTGAGGAACACCGGGAGCACAAATTTCAACCTTTTACATTAGTAGAATCTTATATCATCATTTCATCATCAAGCAGAACCATTATTTGGGTGCGAAATTATCCAACAGAAGTTATGAATTTATTAGAATTACAACCATGAATTCACCAACGTAAAATTACCAAAAGAGTGCGTTCAAATCAATTAAATCAAGTGCAGTGTTTAGTGAAAATAAATAAGTCCATAAGTGCCTAGTGTGTGGGAAAGTGAGAGAGCCAAATTATGTAAGTAGCTTTAAACCAATCATTAATGTAAAACAGATTTCGAGGGTTAGTAGAATTATCAAACGAAATCATATTCTAGTTTATATTGTAATAATTATAAGTGTCATTTTGTGGGTGAAGAAATGTATTAGGAGTAGGGACCTTTTCAATAAGAATTAGCTGATAGAGGGTTTGATTAAAGCACCTCAAAAGCAATTAGAATTGGTTCGGATATCATTAGGTAGGTTTTTAAATAATCTAGCTGAGAAACCAGAAGGTAATTTATATTTCAATCCAATTTAAGGCATTACTATTCAATTAAAATTTCACTATGTTTTATAAATTTCAATCACATCAATAATGAGTTGAATTACAAATGTTTTAAAGTATTTATTAATTTAGATATCACTGTTGAATAGGGGTGGATTCAAGATAGGACTAATGGTGTTGGAATTTAGAATAGTTGTTACATTTTCTACTATTAAGGAATTAACATTATAAATTTGTTCTGTTAATGTCTATGTTTTATTTGAGAATGGCCAACTCAAATTTCAACTTTTAATTGTTTTATAATTTGCATTTTATTGAATTATTTACTGTAAAAATGATTTGAACATTTTAAGAATATAACAAACAATATTGTGACAAGCTCTGTAATTATTTCAACCTAGATTCATTTGTCGTTAGCCCACATGCCAGGCTAAAATTTGAACCGTAAGAAGGATCTGGTGGAGCCCCCAAAACTTTAAAATATTACAATTCAAAACACCTTGAAAACAGAATAACTTACATAACCTTACATGATAAAGTCGCCCATAACTTTACAAAAACCTTACAGCATGGTTAATCTTATGAATACTTATTGAGTACCTTTTATTCATGGCATCTATTAAGCATTTCAAGCTTTATTAAAAATAAAATGAATGCAAAATCAATTTCCACATCTTTACCACATACCACAAGAAACCCAACTTTGGCATTTTATAATTCAAATTCAAAAATTATATTATTGTTAGGCCTCGGCTACGATACCAGCGCTGGGCGGTGGGCGGCGAGCGTTACTAGCAAGTGCAAGCGGCATGACATGAACGGTAGATGTGGCTACGATGCAAGCGATAACATTCCCACACTTGTCTCAGACAACGAGATGACATCACACGAAGAGCTAGTGCTGACGGAAATACTTAGTGAGAGACCCCTTTTTTATCGTTTACAAAAGGTAAGAAGAGCCCAACAAAGGCGTTGAGGCATGCACCCAATTAACAAAAATAGACTAAGATATGGTGAATACCAACACCTGTTTAAAGAATTGCGACGAGACGAAGAACGATTCTTTCAGTACACTAGAATGTCAATGTGTATTTTTGACTATTTATTATGTTATCCTGTGAAAATAACAATGTTAAACAGTCCCACAACAGAAAGTTTAAATCCTTCATGGGGTTTAAAAAATAAATAAACTCTTGAATAGAATGCCAAACTCCAAAATTATAACCGCACAATTTAGAATCTTTTTTGTTTACAGTCGGATTTTTTTGAAATTTGGATTTTAACATAAATTCAGGTGTAACCCGGGGAGGGAGTAATTTTAAAATATATGCTTCCTGTGAAAATAACA
>JAGFPH010019928.1:2786-14710 GCA_018207615.1 Philaenus spumarius
CCCCCAAGCAGTTTGACGTCAGAGATCGGGGGGGGGGGGCAGTTTTCCAGTCACGCACACTTAAGTTTCGATGCGTTTTGTAATCTTCAATCCAACGAATAATTCTTAGATGTGGAATACTACCCCCCGGAAAACTACCCCCCAGGTGAAACGTGACGTCACGAAATCTGCCAACTAACCAATATGGGAGCCGTTAGTTGGCAACTAACCTAACCTAACCGAACCTAACCTAACCTGACGTCAAAATTACTTAGAAACCTGCTTGGGGGGTAGTTTTCCAGGGGGTAGTATTCCGGCAACCCGCTTTTGCTAGGGGGGGTAGTATTCCAGTCGCGGACACGGCTCCCATATTGGTTAGTTGGCAGATTTCGTGACGTCACGTTTCACCTGGGGGGTAGTTTTCCGGGGGGTAGTATTCCGCATCCCCCCTAAACTAACCCCTAATAATACAACCGATTGCATTACACTAAAGTTTATCAGCTAGTAATTCCTGATATTCGTGGCAGTTATTGGTTAGTTGGTGTCAGGGACAGGCGCTCGAGGCAATTTCAGCATTTCAAGACACCTTTTTTGTGGCCCTTTTGATTACCTATAGGATGGTGTAATTGTCAAAATATCGAATGAAGAATAATAGTTTGTAATAATTGGTATGTTCAACCCGGTATCCTATACCAACACAGTAAACACAACAATATTGTATGCGCATATGCTGTTATTATCTTTAACTTAGCTATTATCCTTCATCCGATTGTTTTGAGAGGTGTCTTGAAATTTGTTGTTAAAATGTGCGGTTTTTGAGTAATTTAGGTTTGAAATTTTTAAACAGGCTTCTTTTTGAAACGCATGATTGGATATAATCGCTTATTTTTCTACAGATAGATCATTGTTACATTAAACTCCGTGCGAAGTTTGAACTAAATCAGTCAAATATTTCTCTAGGTATGAATTTATTTGTAATAAAAACAAAATTGCAGATATCTGGTAAACAAAGCATTTCCGGACCTATTTTTACATATTTTTTCCTTTACTTTTACATGTAGTTTCTGCATATCTTCGTGAATCACCCTGGAACAAAACAAACCAACTAACTACACTGAACTACACAATCTGTAGAAAACAATGCTACTGAAGAAATTCAAATGTTTTAACGAACTAAGAAATGTCACGCTTCTAACCTAAATTATCTAAGTTGGCCCAAGTATAATAATAATTCGACCACGCAGCTGAACCGCTGACGTGAGTTGAGCAAATTTCCAAAATTAAATTTATATATGTTTTTGGGTTTCAAACAACTATTTGGGAAATTGATCTACTCACGAAGGTGTTGCCAGCATGTATCAAATATATTGCCATCGGTCACCACGGTAAAAACCGTGGATTTAATTCTGGTACTTTTACGGTATTTTACGTTTTGATTGTTTTCGGGGGAACCAGATGGGCTATAAGGCAGGGCTCTATAACAAGGGCTATACCATTTTGATCATTTACCGTGACCCAGTATCGATCGACTATGACGTCACCATGCTGATACACGCTAGCTGGTAATATTTCAGTTATGTGTGCGCAGTCGTTAACTCGCTGTTGTAACTCGATGGAAAGGCTTCGGTAAAATAAAATTTAGATATTCTTAATCTACATAAAGTACGGATTCTAACAGTATAAAAAACTTTTATTTTAATAGGTATTTCGAATTTTAATAATTGAAAATATTTGAGAATTATCACAGACTGACATGAAAAAGTTACTAAGCGAGGAAATTTTTTATTTTTGGGTTACAAACAAACTTCTAGGGGGAAAGTTTTAGCCAATGAATTGATCTAAACTATCCAATTCACCGATTTGTGATAAAATGATTACATCATTATGAAATCGTTTTTTAAATTAGCGCGAGGAGGTGCCGCGCCACGACTAATGTACATAAACGTTATTTCCGTATCAAACAACTGTACTTCAGGAGTCGCGGCGCGGCACCTCCTCGCGCTCATTTAAAAAACTATTTCATAATGATGTAATCATTTTATCACAAATCGGTGAATTGGATAGTTTAGATCAATTCATTGGCTACAACTTTCTCGCTGGAAGTTTGTTTGTAACCCAAAAATAAAAAATTTCCTCGCTTAGTAAATTTTCCATGTCAGTTTGTGATAATTCTCAAATATTTTCAATTATTAAAATTCGAAATACCTATTAAAATAAAAGTTTTTTATACTGTTAGAATCCGTACTTTATGTAGATTAAGAATATCTAAATTTTATTTTACTGAAGCCTTTCTATCGAGTTACAACAGCGAGTTAACGACTGTTCACACATTACTGAAAAATTACCAGCTAGCGTGTATCAGCATGGTGACGTCAGAGTGAAACTGGCGGCACAGTGCCGAGATCAAAGAAACGGTTTAGCCCTTGTTATAGAGCCCTGCTATAAGGTCGCGTAAAAAAACAAAATGTGCAGAATTATTTCGTACGTCTATTTTTTTTTTTAAGAAAACTTCAAAAAAATTAATTCTCGTACGAAAAATCTCAAAAAAATTTTACTTCCGGTCAAAAATTTGGACCATTGTTAGAGTGCGCACAATTATATACATGATACTTCCGGTCAAAAATGTGGTCTACTTCCTGTCAATTTTCTTGGCTAACGGACTCGTCCAAGCGTCTTAGAAAACCAACCTGTGTACCAAATTTGGACCAAATCGGACATAAAATGCCTCCGTTAGAGTGCGCACACCTATATACAAGGTACTTTCGGTCAAAAATGTGATCTACTTCCGGTCAATTTTTTTGGCTAACGAACTCGTCTAAGTGACTTAGACAACCAACGTGTGTACCAAATTTGGACCAAATCGGACTAAAATGCGTAAGTTAGAGTGCGCACACATATATACATAAAGTTACTTCCGGTCAAAAATTTGGTCTTCTTCCGGCCAATTTTTTTGGCTAACCTACCAGTTCAAGCGATTTAGAAACCCAATGTGTGTACCAAATTTGGTCCAAATCGGATGTAAAATGCGTCCGTTAGAGGGCGCACACATACATACATAAATATATACACATATATATATATATATATATATATATTATTTTTAATGACACCCCAAAACGTGTTCTGGGGATCATGATCGGTGCTCATTTGCTACTCCCGAACTTGGGTCTTACCATAAGGGCCACTGCAATAGCTAATTTTTCCTATGGACATTCGCTAATAAACAAGTAAACTATATATAAAATGTTTAAATGAAAACACATTTATTGGCAAAAAATTATTTAAGAAATATTTAAATAATTTTATGAATTCTTATATTCTATAATAGAGGTGTTCTTTTTTTCTATTTGTAGGAAAGTTTATTTTATATCGGTATTACATTACATGCACTTAACAGAAGTTTAGAAATATTCAATAATGCTCTTCATCCAGGGCGCAGCAAAGGACACGTCAGAAAATATCGCAGGATGTTTGCTAGCGCGGCATTCAGGGAAGGACGTAAATATCCCAACAACTTTTTTATTAGAGACGACGGCGTCACCAGCTGTGTACTGTAATAAAATAAAATTCAAGTTAATTAAACCATTGGTTTACCTTTAACACAATCAGCTCATTTTCTTGAACCTTCTTCACACTGAAGTACAAAATCAAAGCTTTACAAAAATATTTTGTGTACAACCATTACTAAAAATGTCTGTATTTTATAAGAACACTTTTCAATTGTAGGCCCTACTAATTTTCCACTTATATTTTATTTAATATTTCATTAAATAATTTGTATTATTTATCGGATTTATAATAAAATGTATTTACAAATGTATTTAAATTGTAAATTAAATCTTTACATTTTTTTTTTTTTGTCAAGTCTTCAGAGGGCTATCGCACAGTTTTTATAGCCTACTAGAAAAACAAAATGTAGGAAGTAACTCGTACCCTGTAAAGTAATTCAAATAAAACCACAAAATAACAATAAAATAAAACAATTTCACAAATGTTAATATTTGACATCATTAGGTCTATATATAGGAAGTAACTGACTGCTCCTGTTAACAAACAAATCATTTCGTACAACAGCTGAAACCTTACTAATTCCCACCTTAAGAACGTATACAAAAATCTCCCAAAAAAATCAGTTAAATTTTGTTTTACAAAAAAAAACGGCTCTAACGATTTTTATAAAATTTGGCTTATTTGTAGCCCTTACTGTACCTTACTATATGCAAAAAATCTTTTACCGAATAATAATAACTGATTTTGGGGATTTTTTGGCCGAAAAGGGGGTTGTTTTTCAAATTTTGTCAAAACCTTTTTTCGTGCATCTATACAGGCCTAATTGACATGTTTGGTGCAAATTTGTTCGAAATCGATCGAATAGTTTTCTCCCTAGCTAATAACAATAATATTTATTAGTTACTCTCCTACTTCAATGTATCCCCTCTCCTACTTTAATACAATTACAAAGTCACAGTGAATCTGTTTAACAAGTTCACTGCTACGCAAATTTCGTATTTCGTATGCTAGGAGCTGACCTTTTATTTTGTATATTTATAGCCTAAATGAGTAGAAATGATTTCATTTTGTATTTTTTTAACCTTTCTACGTAGGCTAATAATCACTAATATCTTAAAATGGACGCACATGTTATACACAGCACATAGGCCTAAAATTGGCGTGCGAATCACGCAATTCACTATGCATCGGCCGCTTTTTATAGTGTTCAGTGTCAAGCTCACATGTGCGTCCTTAGCAGTGAACGTGTTAATAGTTTAAATAAGTTTGTGAGAAAGTATGTACCAGTTTTTGGTACCGTTTATTTGTTTAAAAAAGGGCGATGAAAAACTTTAAAATCATAGTTTCGCCATCATATTTAAAAATGGTCAAAGCTTAGTGTCCATCGTTGAGATCCCTTTGATTTGATATCCAAGATGAGTTAATTTGCTTCTTACATTTTTTTTATATAGTGGTTTTTCTTTTTCAAGAAGTTCTTTATTTACCTTGGAAATTCGGTACATTGATTAAACAATTAGGTATCAAACAATAATTAGTAAAATTCTGAATTATGATAAATAAAACCGTACTGTACAGTACATTCAAAAAACCTTCTTTTTGCCTTTTAGGGGCACCATCTTGAAACGACATAAATAAACAAAACTATAGCCCGTCTCAGGTTAAGTTGAGGCAAGGAGAGTGGGTAATTAGGGTCGGTCTCAACCGTCATAAAACTGACCCTTATTAATGCCGCCTGAGTGAACCTGTAGCAAACTATAGTATAAAATTGCAATTCTGTATGTCTTAAGTGAAAATGAAAAAACTATATCATATTTCGTTTCATGATATTTTCCAGGTAATTTTGATACCAAATTTGATTACATTTGGCCAACTTTGAGCTGTACTAGTATTATAAACTTTCTTATTTATTATTTATTTATTTATAGCACCTCCACCCCATTTTTCTTTTTGAGCACTGTCATACAGAAAAAGTATTTTTTTGCTTAGAATCTTTTGGTGCGAAATTGTAAGCTTTCGGGTATTATAAAGTTATTGGTTGCTCGTTGCACGTGTAATCTGTTCTAGTATGTACGCTAATGTACTTACATCACAATATCCGTTTGTGTTTTTGGAAGTAGAGGTCACGCACATCATAGTGTCGCTTACGATTTTAGGATGTTGCTCTTTGCAGTCACCGAAGTCGAGAGCAGTTACGGGAAGCTCTTTTAGTTCTCTTTTGGCTTTATTCTTCTGAAAGAAAACAATAATTAAAACAATCGATAAAACTTTATTAACTAGTTGTTCTGTGAACAGTAGACCTCGCTCGTTGAAATAACAAATGTGGTTTTGAGCTAAGGTTAAAAATAGTGCGCCAGTAAGGAAGTAAGCACAAGGTTTAGCCTGCGAAACATTATTTTGCAATTCCCGCGATTCTGGAATTTCTAGTTCTCGTTTTTTTCTTTTCTTGAGCTTTAACTGCTAAAGATTTTCTTTTAGAGGCATTGTGTTTTAATTAGGTTAATAATATGTAAGATAGCTAAAAATATCAAGTTATAGAGGGACAACATAGAATTAAATATTTACATAATTAAATAACTAAAACTTAACAATGTATTTACAGTTCCATAACTTCCATATCATATTCCAATATTAGAAATAATGAAAACAAACGATGTTAAAACGTCGTGATAGTGATCTCAACTTTATTCTCAACCCATGTAACAACACTTCCCACGGTGTCCAACGGTCATTTTTTGTATGTCCTTTATCGCCGAGTGGTTTCATTTGTTTCATCTCATTTTGTAATTCAAGTAAAGCTAAGTCAAACACTTTTATGAAATTTACAATAATAATTTACAAGTATTCAGTTTAATTCTTTGATTTATTCTCTACACTTTCTTATCCCCTACACTTTCTTATTATTATATGCCATTTTTTGCAAAGAATATATTCCTAAATTACTATTCAAAACAGGCCGAGTTTTGTTAGCAGTCTTGTATTAGGAACATAAAAACAGGTGTTTTCAAAATAAGAAATTTGAAATTGATAAATATTTTTATATAATTCTATTTAGAACTAAATTACGAAACGTTTTTACATTTATGAAAAAAATTACAATAATTTTTATTACTTTTTATGTAGGCCTAAAGTTGAACTTTTTCCTTTCGTTACTGAACATGCTAATAACTAATAAATGTTTCTTGATCTAATAACTTTGTTAATTTTACTTGAATCATTTTTTTACTGGCATATATGAATTCTTTGAACCTTTATCTATAAAAAACTATGCAACACTTTTGAATTGGTTTAGAATAAACGTATAAAAACATGGTTGAAATACAAAAAGTTGGACGATTTTTAACAAATTTGAAGTTTACGGCCATTTTATGAGCTTACCGTTAGAGATACGGAAAGAAATCAAGGATACAATTTTGTTGAAAATCAAATTTGCTACTAGCAAAATGTCATTAGTTTTTAGATTCGACTTACGGCTAAGCCACAAACTGGCTTTGGAAAAAAGCTTATACTGAGAGAAACGGTGCGGCCGCCATTTTTATTTTATTTCAGGGGTTAAAAATGAAAAATGGAAAAAACCTTATATATACATGGCTTGGCCTAGGAATAAGGAACGTTCATGCAAAAAATCATCAAAATCGGTCAAGGCGTTTGGTCGTAATCGTGAGACAGATACAGACACACAGACGAAATGCCGAATGGTCGAGTTAAAACGGAGACCTCGCTTCGCTCGGTCAATAATATTACCTTGTTAGGTCCGTCACGTAACTTCTAGTCGTGTATTCCTTACGACATGTTTCGGAGCCGAAACTCCATTTTCAAGTTATAATCACTCCGAAGAGATCGTCGCACATTAAAATAAATAAAACATAATATACACACGTACACACTTACACATCACACCAACACATAAACACAATATCGCGCTTGACATAAACTTAGGTGCGCAACCTATCATTGTCGGTTGAATACTCATTAATTATAATAGTGACTTGGTGCCACAAACATGCTAATCAAAAAAACTTTATTCTCTCCTCCTTTAGAACCTGCTCATTTACTTTAATCTATATATATAAAAGCCAAATACCGCTCACTCCATGACTCATCACGAAACTACCAAACGGATTACAATTAAATTTGGTATGCGGAGTACAGCAGGGTTCTGTACTCGACGTGATTTTGTTTCTGGTAAAAATCGATTATTTTTGTCGCGGACAATTTAATGTCGGTCCTACTGCTTTTCGGTTACTCTTCTTTTGACAAGTCTAAATTTATTTTGTCATACAGTTATTTTATTTTACTTATAGATTTTAAGGGTTGAACATGGTCAACATACTCGTTCAGTCAAAGCCCTATAACAGATAAAACAGCTGATTTGAATCGAACGCTTAGCAACACACTTCTAGGATTGGCCTATTCTGAATAAACACACGATTTTTGAATGAATTTGCATTTATTACCATATGAACCAACTTAGAAAATTTAGAATCACTTGACTATTTCTTCACAACCAAAAGTTTTTTTATTTTAGGTTAATAAAATAAAAACAAACAAAATATAAACGAAAAAGCCATGGCCTACTGTATTATAATTCATTCAACTATCTGTTCCTACATGTTATTACAATCAAAACAGCTGATTTGGATCATATGATTAACACAATATTAGGTTAGGCCTATAATAGTGAACCGACACAGGTTTCTTGAAAGCCTCGTTTTAGATTTATTACCATAGCAAAAATCTTACAAATTTATAATCAGGTAATTATTCTTCACAACCAAGAGTTTTCTTTGGTTAGGTGATAGCAAACACAGACAACTAAAAAGGCATAATATCATAATTTAAACACCTATTAACATTATGACAACTTTATTCTTTACTAGGTGTATCTGATCAGT
The DNA here is from genome assembly GCA_018207615.1 of Philaenus spumarius. Taxonomy (NCBI): domain Eukaryota; kingdom Metazoa; phylum Arthropoda; class Insecta; order Hemiptera; family Aphrophoridae; genus Philaenus; species Philaenus spumarius. The sequence goes on from JAGFPH010019928.1 coordinate 11,168, forward strand.
TTGAATTACTGATTTACCGTATTACATTTTGGTCATATGTTTTACCTTGAAAATTTGTCTCTCTTCTTTGTACAAATTTCAAATCTCTGCCCTATCAATTCTCATTCCTATGAAAATGTAGTAAACAATGATCTGTCTTCATTTGCTTGGGGTTGGTGAGCAAAGTTATAATAATAAGGGGATAATTTGAAAAGAACTATTATAGAATAACGTTGACGAATTTTTTATAAACTAGGGAAACTCCCGTTGAAATTTCTATACACATAATCATGTTATGTTTTTTACTTTCTCCCCCCTATACGTAGTATATGGAGAAAGTATTGTTTTCGTCCAAATTTTCGAATTTGAATTTTTAGTGAAATTTTCTGTTTTGGTGCTCCCTCAACCCCAAAAAATTGTTTAGTGGCTTTATCTGTGTTTGTGCTCCTGAACCCAAAAATAACTTTAGTGGAATTATTTGTTTTGGTGCTCCCTGAACCCAAAAAAGTTTTTTTTTGTGATGTCTGTCCGTGTGTCTGTGTGTCTGTAAAGATGTGTACAGAGCTGGAGACCAACCCAACGGTCCGATTTTGATGAAATTTGGTATGTAGGTGTAATTCTGGAATATCTCAAGGCTTTTTTCATTTTTTCAAATTTTTGATTTTTAGGGTTTTTACCCCCAAAAAATGGCCAAAAAACGAGAAAATCATAATTTCTCAAAAACGGCTCTTACGATTTTGATAAAATTTGGCTTATTTGTAGCCCTTAATGTACCCTATCATATACAAAATACCGCATCTTTCTAAAAGTTCTCGTTTAGGTAATAATAATAACTGATTTTTAGGGGTTTTTGACCAAAAAGGGGATTGTTTTCAAAATTTTTCAAAACATTTTTCTTGCATCTATACAGCCCTAATTGACATATTTAGTGCAAATTTGTTCGAAATCGATCGAATAGTTTTAATAATAATAATATTATTATTATATTATAATATGGATGTGTGTTACATGCATCTAATATTTTCCATGGAATGTCCTACTTTTCCAATTCTAAATAACCACCTCCTATGCTACTCTTGGGAAGGTATAAAGTTTCAACTGGGAGAAAGTATGTGGCAGTTGTCTGGTACCGTTTTTTATATATATGTACATATATATTAAACAAATAAAAGAGCACTGTGGCGACAAAATCACACTGATTTAAATAAAAACCCGAACCACAAAACAAGGAGCAAAAACTATAACTAAACAACTAAATTGTAAGTTAAGTTTAATACCTTACCCTTATGTACATTTCGATGACATGGTCATCATCCTCAGAGGGTTTTAACACTACTAAAGTATACATAAAATATTACAGCCCTATATATACTGTACATGCCCTCCCCCCACCCCTCCCCATACCGGTTAATCCAAGACCGACCTGGTGGGGGAGGGGGAATGGGAGGAGCCACATTAAATCTCCTACATGTTCTATTATTAACAATAAATTATAAAACTATTAAATACAAAAAAAAAAATAACAAACTGGTCTACTAAAACTATAAATAGTCAAACAGAAATTAAAATAATAATAATAAAATAAAATAAAAAACTAATAGGCCTAATGAAATAAATAACAAACAAAAGAAATTAAGTAATTAATAAAATAAAATAACATAAACTTTAAAACCCAATATTAACAAATACAGATCAACAAAATATAAATGATATAGGTCTATGGTTTTATCTGATTTACCTGTTATTTTATTCAATTGGTTGCTATGGCAATAAATGTAAATACATGTGTTGCTTATCAGTCTAGGCCTAGCCTAAGATTTTTCCGACTAAATTTACAAATAATATTGAAATGATTTTATCGAAATGAATTATAGCCAATGTTTCTCAGGAATAGTGTAGCTTTTCATTAGTAAAACTATTTTTTCAATCAGTTCAGTGGTTCCAGAGATTACCCCCATACATTCAAACGAACAAATTTTACCTCTATATATTATTATGCGTTTTAATTAGTGTTTGTGTATGTGTTGTGTGTTGTGGCCATTATTTTAATATTTGATGATTCCTGCAGAAGGAATGAACAAACTAGGGAAGTTCTGATGATGAAGTTGCGACTTCGAAACTAGTCACAGATAAAAATTGAAGCCACAAGATGGACCTTTTAAGGTAATTTATTATATCATAATATTAGTGTAGAAATTTTCGAAATGTTTTATTCAAAATACTCCAAAATGCTCGTGTTTTAACTTCTCAAAAAATAGTTAAATACCCTTTCAAAAAAAGGACCTAATTATTTTGTCATCTTTCACCTTATACTTTCTTACTATACAGAAAGTATAGTGATCGCAAAAAAAATCGATGTTGAAATTTTTGTGAAAATATCCGTTATGGGACCCCCTGAGTCCAAAAAAAGTGTTTTTTACAAAATGTCTGTCTGTATGTCTGTATGTATGCAAAGCTAGAGAGAAAACTGTTTGATCGATTTCAACCAAATTTGCACCAGACATGTCAAGTAGGCCTGTATAGATGCACAAAAAATGGTTTTGAAAATTTTTGAAAAACAACCCCCTTTTTCGCCAAAAAACCCCAAAAAATCAGTTATAATTTTTTTATAAAAAAACGACTCTAGCTATTTTGATAAAATTTGGCTTTTCTGTAGCCTTAAATGTGCCCTAGTATATGCAAAAAATCGCATCTTTCTAAATATTCTCGTTTAGCTAATAATAATAATAACTGATTTTGGGGGGTTTTTTGGCCATAAAGTGGGTTGTTTTTCAAAAACATTTTTCGTGCATCTATACAGGCCTAATTGACGTGTTTGGTGCAAATTTGTTCGAAATCGATCGAATAGTTTTCTCTCTAGATAATAATAATAGTATTTATTAGTTAATCTCCAACTTTAATAAAAAATCACCTCTCCTACCCCACCCTACAAGTCACAGTGAATCTGTTTGATAATAAATTTAAATATGTTTGTGAGAAAGTATGTGCCAGTTCCTGGTAAAGTTTATTACTATTGAAGTTGTTTTATAGAAACCTGGGCGACACGAAGTGAGTACATAGGAAGACTAAGTACATGAAATAAATATAAGGTTTTGAGCCGAATTTATATTTAAAATAGCAATTTAAATGGTAATTTTAAATCTATAACTTACTACGTCCACACCCCAACCACTGACAAGTCCTAGGAAGCCTTTGCTGACTGGTTTAACAGAATATTCAATCAAATTGATTTCCTTGGTGTACTTCATGGGCTGGACAGTTTTGATCAGAGCAAAGTCGTACTGGCGACTGGACAGTTCGAAGCTTCCGTGGATTATTATCTTTTCGGCTCTGTAAATTTGCCCGCCTTGGCCCAATTTGTCGGACCCTGCTCGGACAACAATCGCCGAAGGCCGAGCCCTGTAAAAAGAAACAAACTTCATTGTTATCTCGATTGTACGGTAGTCCGAAATGATTTTCTGTTTTCCGTTATCTGGTTACTTTTAAACTGGTCATATGGTAGACATCGTTTTAATCCTTATATATTATTTCTCAGAGGATATGACTCTTTTTGTCGCTAAGTGA
>JAGFPH010019930.1:0-14708 GCA_018207615.1 Philaenus spumarius
ATGGACATAAAATCTCAAATAGTAAACGAGTTACACAAACCTGCTAGGAGAAACTTTCCTCGAAGAAACACTGTTATTAAAGGACTTAAAGACTTGTACTTTCAAGCAGATCTCGTAGAAATGATCCCGTTTAGTAGGATTAATAAAGGAAACAAATATATACTGTTTGTAATAAACTGTTTTACAAAGTTTGCCTATGGTGTACCTCTAAAAGATAAATCGGCTAAATCAGTAACAAAAGCAATGGAAAACTTGTTAAATTATACTAAAATAAAACATCTGCAAACCGATGATGGGGCAGAATATTTTAATAAATTGTTTAAAGCTCTTATGAAGAAACATAACATAAACCACTATTCAACAAATAGCGAAAAGAAAGCTACTATTATCGAACGTTTTAATAGGACTATAAAAGGAATGATGTACAAAAAATTTTCTCAGAGAGGATCTTATATATGGTACGATATTTTAGAAAATCTTGTTCAAGACTATAACAACAAATATCATAGAACAATAGGAATGAAACCGATACAAGTCAACAAGAAAAATGAAAAGTTAGTAATGAATCGAATAAAAAACAACACATTACCAAAACAAGAGAAAGTACCACCGATGAAATTTAAACAAGGTGATAAAGTTAGGATTAGTAAAAACAAGAGAGTGTTTACAAAAGGTTATTTACCGAATTGGACAAACGAAATATTTTCTGTACATAGAGTACAACCCACAACCCCCGAAACATATCTGTTAAAAGATCACAAAGGCGAGCTGCTTAGCGGAGGATTTTACGGACATGAAATGAGTAAGTCTTCCATCGGTGATGTGTATTTGGTAGAGAAAATATTGAAAAGAAAGGGTGATAAAGTATTAGTTAGATGGATCGGTTATGATAAAACCGAAGATTCTTGGATACCTAAAAAAGATTTAATTTAACATTTTCATGGCATAATGTTTTTTGTCAACCTATAAAAAACACATGTATAAAGTTATAATGGAAATTATAAAACAAAATGACAAACTAAAAGTTGATAATATTAACATATTTAGTGACATCGCATCCGACGGAATTGGTAAACATGGGAGTTTATTACCCGACTCTGTTAGATGTTTAATAAGCGGTCCTTCTAACTGTGGTAAGACTAACGTTGTTTTTAATCTGCTAACCGATGATAATGGGTTAAAATTTAACAATGTGTACGTATTTTCAAAATCGTTAAATCAGTCTAAATACCGTTTGTTGGAAAAAGTGCTGTCTCAAGTATCGGGTGTGGGGTACTTTAAATTTAAAGACAACGAAGATGTTATTCACCCCAATGATGCTAAACCGTATTCGATTTTTATATTTGATGATGTATCTTGCGAAAACCAGGATAATATTCGAGCTTATTTTGCAATGGGGAGACATAACAATGTTGATTCGATATATATAGGTCAAACATATAGTAAAATTCCAAAACAATTGATAAGGGATAACGCAAACTTGTTGGTTATATTTAAACAGGATGAAACAAATTTGAAGCATATATATAACGACTCAGTTAACACTGATATGACGTTTGAGATGTTTAAAGAAATATGTAGTAAAGCTTGGAGTGAAAAGTACGGATTTGTTGTTGTTGATAAAGAACGTGAGTTAAATAACGGACGTTATAGAATTGGGTTTGATAATTTCATTTTATTAAAATGATAAATGATTAAAATAATGTTATTGCATGAACATCATTGCTACAGTTAACATCGGTGTAATAACATGATGGAAAAAGAACAGTTAATAAATAAATTGAAAACTCTAAGCGATTCGGTCCGAAAAAAGAAAAAAGCTTTAACGGTAGACATAAATAAAAAAGTTGAGTTTTTACAAAACACTTTCAACCCTGTAATTGATACATCGAACGAGGATAAACCTAATCTGAAAGAAAAATCATCAACAATTAATACAACTGAGGAGAACGTTGAGCAAAATGAAAATAATGGAATGATACCTATTAAAACACCTCTTAATATTCCTGCTAAAGGTCTACTTACTCGAAAATATCTGTCGAAATTAGAATATGATGGTTATAAAGTTAAAAAGAGAAAAAATAGTCATGTTTTCGGTGCTCGAATTGAAAATAACGCCTTAAAGATCGGCAGCTCCGAACTTATATTTGATGATTCTGATAACATTATTTTAAACAACAAGGTTTTCAAAGGTACACCTGGTCTGTTTGAGTTGGTATTTAATACCAATCCTAAACAGTTTTCAAAAAAGGATTTATCTAACTTTAAAAATATATGTATGGAAACAAACGTTCATAGAATAAATTATTCCCAAAACAAACCTATTTATCGAAATACGTCAAAAAAATACAAACATATAATTTTACGTTTATTTCCACCTAGAAAAAAGAAAAGCGTATCTGAAATAAATCTTAAAACTGCAAACCAGTCGGACGTGCTTTATTACAACGATATTAACGATTTAGTAGATAGAATGAGATTACTACACGATGTTAAAAATGCCGGTCACACAGGGGTGGATAATGAAATGATTGCTTTAGTTAATGAATTAAAAAGAAGAAACGTTATAGTTTAAATGCTCATTTTAATTATGAGCGTTGACAAGTTCGGACGTCATGAAAACTCTCTAATGAGAGAGTCTATGAGAGGGGCACCCGGACAGGGTTTCAAACTTACACCAGAGGGTAACTATGATATGCAAAATAAAATTCTTCGAAATGTCAGTCTTCCGATATTAGATAAAGATGTTGCAACAAAACGTTATGTAACAGAAAACACTCCGAATAAGGATAGTGAAAAATGGTTGTTTTCAAATAAAAGGTTATCGAATATAGGGAACCCTGTTTCTGATAACGACGCTGTTAATGTGCGATCAATGAAGCAGTATACAATGACTATATCCGGATTAGACGCTTACAATGCGAATAAGCGTAAAATAATAAATATGTCTAGTGGAACCCATCCATACCATGCTGCTACTTTAAAAAATGTTCACAATATGTGTTTACATGTATCGGACAAGCATAAAGAGGTATATAAATTATTTGCTGCGAAAGTTTTTCACTATATACACAAAGTAATGAAGACGTATCCACAAGGTAGAACAAGTGAGGATGAAACTAACTTTATAAATTGGGATGATGTATTTAAACCGCTTGATACATTTAAACCTCTCACTATTTAAACAGTTTCAGTATATAAAGAATAGAGAATAAATTATGAGGAAGAAATATAAAGCAGTTAGTACGAATCAAGATTTTGATAAAGTAGGAGGTGGATTAACATCGTCTGCTTTATCGGTTTTAAAAAACGTCATCAAACACATACCGGTAGGTACAGCGTTGAACAGAGCTATTGACGTATTACCATTTGAACTTCATTTACCGGGAGGTTATAGATATTGCGGTCCTGGAACAAAACTAAAAAAGAGATTAGCACGCGGTGACTCTGGAATTAATAAATTGGACGAAGCTTGTAAGCTTCATGATATAGCATATTCTAAATATAGCGATTCTAAGAATAGATCGATTGCTGATAAAGTGTTAGCTGAGAAAGCGTGGCAAAGGGTGAAGTCAAGTGATTCTAGTATAGGCGAACGAGCAGCATCTTTAGCGGTAGCATCAGCAATGAAAGCAAAATCTGTAATAGGAGGAGGAATGAAACGTCGAAACGGATCACGTTTGAAAAGTAAAAGAAGATTAAAAAATCGACGTAAAAAAAAGGGTGGGTCAAAAAGGAAAAAGGTAAATAATCATAAAAAAAAAGGTCGAGGGCTTTATCTAAAACCATATCGAAATGTGTATTAAACAAATCGGGTAGAATCGTTATACCCAACAAACCGTTAAGCAGCTATGATCTGTATCACTATGCGGATTGTTTGAAGATACCGCATTTTAGAGGAGTTTTTTCAAAAGATAAACTTCCAAAAAAAATGTGGAAAAATGAAACAGGCATAGTAAATTTAGACGATTCTTACGGATCAGGCACACATTGGATATGTTATAAAAAACAGGGTGACATCGTATATTATTTTGATAGTTTAGGTAATTTACCACCTCCAAGAGAGTTAAAAAAATACTTCAGACAAACACGTGATGTATTATACAATTATAACAGAATGCAAGATGTCAATTCTACAATTTGTGGACATTTATGTTTGGATTTTTTAACGACTAACATCAGTCTTCTTTAAGATGTCGTCTTTAACAGTTTCCATAAGCGGTACAACGTCTAACCTTCGCAGTTCCTTTTTTCCTCCATTACTCTTCAAAGAAGATAAGGAATGGGATGTAGCGTTATTAGACTTTACAACGTATAATTCAATTCCAAACATTATTGAAGGAGTAAATAATAAGATTTACTACAGCGAAAACACCGATTTTGGATTGAGAAGTTATAAAACTATTGAACTGGAAACAGGATCTTATGAGATAGAAGATATAAATAGCGTGTTACAAAACAATTTAGGCAAGCAAAATATAAACTTGAAAGCCAATAACAATCTATTGAAGAGTGAGATAACTAGCAAATTTTACATAGATTTTTCTAAACCAGCAAGTATAGGAGCTTTACTAGGATTTTCAAATAATCCTCAACCGTTAATACCCAATACAAAACATATCGGAGTTAATACAGTCAACATAATTAAGGTGAATGTTATTAACATAACTTGTAATATAGTACACGGAGCTTTTAAAGATGGTGTAGACGGTCATATAATACATTCATTTTATCCAACGGTTGCCCCTGGGTTTAAGATTGTTGAAAAACCTCATAATCTAGTGTATTTGCCGTTAAATGTCAGTCGTATTTCGGATATCAATTTAATCATATTAGATCAAGATAACGAATTAATAGATTTTAGAGGTGAAACCATTACAATTAGATTGCATATAAAACAAAGATAGTCTAATCTGTGAGATGGGATTATCTTTTAAATCGTGTTCAACGGAAGAAAACGTTAGTAGTTTTAAACCTGTTAAACAGTTAACAAGTGAAAACATTCTTTTCTTGAAAAAACTTGGATATAAAATTATTGACGATGGATATTCTAAACATCAAGAGTGGTCCAATTTTCGACGAAACAATATGGGAGAAGGAGTATCATTCGCACAACCCTTACGCTTCATCGAGATTGGGGAATAACGATGAGATACGTATTCCTATACAACAGCAGGATGCTTACACGTTACCATGCGAAAGCTACTTATATATCGAAGGACAAGTTACAAAAAAAGATGGTTCCTCACCGTCTGTAGTACCGTTCATAAATAATCCGATGCCATTTTTATTCGAGGAAATAAGATATGAAATTTCCGGTATTACAGTAGATTCTACAAAAAGAGTTGGTGTTACGTCTACGTTAAAAACTCTTATTTCATTACCGATGAATGAGGTGAATAAACATTATACTTCAGGGTGGGTGTTACCAGCCGCTGCGACTATAACACCGAACAGTAACGGTTTCTTTGATTTTAGTGTACCTCTACGATCGCTTTTAGGGTTTGCAGAGGACTATCGAAGAATAATCATGAACGTTAAACAAGAGTTGTTCCTCCTACGATCTTCAACCGATACAGATGCTATTATAGCACCTACCGGAACTACGGATGCTTCGCTCGAATGGAAATTAATTTTAAATAAAATAACATGGAGAGTACCTTATGTGCGACTTGCTGATGAGCGTAGATTAACACTTCTAAAACAATTAGATTCGGATCGCGATATTGTTTTACCTTTTAGGAATTGGGAGATGCATGAATATCCTATTCTACCTAAAACGCAAAGACAAACATGGAACATAAAAACTTCAACCACTCTTGAAAAACCTAGATACGTAATTTTTGCGTTACAAACAAGTAAAAGAAATGTATTAACAGCGGATGCAGGAACGTTTGATCATTGTAAACTAATAAATATTAAACTATATCTAAACTCACAATTTTTCCCTTATGATAATTTAAATATTTCGTTTAAAAACGATAGATACGCCGAACTATATGATATGTATGCTCGGTTTCAATCATCTTATTACAATAGATCGGATGCACCTTTATTAACACCGAAAATGTTCAAAGACAAGTATCCGATTGTCGTTATAGATTGTTCTAAACAAAACGAATCAGTCAAGTCATCTACTGTCGATATAAGATTAGAGTTTGAAACCGAAGATAATATCCCGGATAATACATCTGCGTACTGTTTAATATTACATGACACGATAGTTACATACACACCTCTAACCGGTGTAGTCAGAAGAGTCTTGTAAGAATAATGATGGTGGAGTAAAGGAATGTTCAACAACAAGTTTCCCTACTCCTTCGTCTCACGCGGATAGAGTATAAAAGCAGCGAATGAACGTCGCTAGTTCACACTTTGTTTTCTGATTTCAGAGGTACAACATTGCTAGATATTATAAAATGGATTCACATCTGGATATTGCAGCAGCAGCAGCGGTGAGCCATTCAATCGATGAAAAGGGAATAGAGGAATTAAAACCCGATGTAGAAAAATCCGGAACTGTATTATATTCATCTACATCAAATGATGATGACGTTCATGATGAAATAAACGAAAGCGTTGAACAATTCTTCAGTTCGTTTAAAGAAACCCCTATTAAAGTTTCAAGAAGAGGTGATAATGAAACATTAGATGTTTTATCAGGGATATATCTTAGCATATTTTATCCTCTTACGAAGTGCATGGCAAAGAATATTATAGTCGGAGTTTTTGAAGCGCTTGGTTATTTACCAGGTGTTCTAATCAATCACTATGGAAAACATGTTTTGTTTACTATGGATACATGGATGCATTTTATTAATAACGTTAATGATTTTGAGAAACACTTATTAGAAAAAGTTAGCGGTAAGAAAACCAGAATTAGAATAAAAGATTCAGACATTGAAGTTGACAACTTGAAAATCTATGGAAAACAATATATCAGACTAAAAGATTTTTCACAACACGATGAAAAGGCATTACTAACAACTGATGAGTTTTATGTGTTGAACGGTGTATCACATGCTATTAACCGATACCTGCAACAGCTATCATTAAACGGATCTTATGTACAAAAGTATCTAATCGATGTGATTCATAACAACCCATCGGTCGAACCGGTATACGATGATATTGATTCTTCCATTTTAAACAGACTACCTCAAGAAGTTACTTCACACAGATATGTTAAACAGTTTGCTGAACTGTTAGGTGAATTATCATATAATCAGCTTGAACAGGTTGAATGATTTGTCTAAACAGACACGTGGTTTAGGCCTACTGGGGAATGGTGACCACGTTAAAATTTCACCAACGCGCCGTGAACTGTACAGCAAGACTATAAAAGGTCTACTGTGGTGTGGAAACCAGTTCATTTCTCAACAAGCTTATGATCAGAGTGGTTCGGTTTAAAGAAACTGCGGACGTATTTATACTGATGGACGAAGATGAAGATCGAAGGATGGACACCTCGCAATATGATTATCTTCACTTTCAAAGACGAATCTCTAATATCGAACAAATATTACAACCTATTTTAGAGAAGAAATTGTTAAAGATAAAAAGTAGTAACATTGCATCATCAAAAAAAAACTGTGGGAAACGAGAGTGTATTGTAGAATTTCAAGCATTTAGAGGTAATTATAATGAATTTTTGATTAAAGAATTGGTTGTTTTAGATTTACCTACAAAAACTACGTATTACTTCTTATTCAAACCACCGTATTCTTTCGATACTCTGAACTATAAAGCATCTAAAACAAACATCTGGTTAACTAATTGTTTTCATCATATAAAATGGTCCGAAGGGTTTATCGAATACAAGGAACTTTTTAATATCATACAACAATACATGGGGTACTACGATGTTATACACACTTCAGGGTCTGAGAAAGCTAAATGGATAAACGTTCGTGTTAATGCTAAGGTTGTTAACTACACTCGTAAAACTATGCAACTACCTCTTACACCTGTAACATGTTTAGGTGTAAACGATATACGTCATTCAACCGAGAACTGTGCTATACATAACGCTTTGAGACTTGGGGACACGTTGGAACATGTTTGCGAATGTGAGGAAGAAGAAGAAACGTAAGACTGCTGGTGATCGCGTACCTATAAATACAGCTGAAATTTAAAGAAATTGTTCATTCTAACAAAACACATTTAAAGATACAACATCATGAGTGATTCTAATATTCAATCGTTAACCGAAAAATTTAATCTTATCTCTAAAGCCAAGGGTGTAATAACAAAAAAATGTTCGGAGTTAAAACCTCTAAAACATTATTCAATTCACTCTTTCCTTAAAATGGAGACTCAAAATGGGGATGCAGTGATAGCAGTACTCGGAGATTCACCGTACAAACATGGTAACGATCCTAAACTACAAGTATTCTTACCGAAAAGATTCGTAGATTTATTAATACACGAAGATTTGGATTCAATAGCAAAAGGTCAGTACTATCTTGTTTCACATGGACCATCAGGTGTAAACTCGACGGAGCTAACACTCCATACAGCGGAAAACTAGAAAAAAATCCCCCCACTCCTTTTCTCCCACTCCTTTATATGTACCCCCTCCACTTTTATAGAGGATAAAAAGAGCTGACGATGTGAACTTGCTTCAGTTGCTTATTTCTTGTAGTACAGGAAACAACTCCCTGAAAAATGGCTGACACAGGTAAGGAGTTTGTTACAGTTGTTATCGATATCTGCAAACAGTCTTCAACATCATCATCGAATAAATCGATACTTTATACTACCGCTGTTAAGGTTGATGCTAGCGACAGCGATTTGATTTCAGTAAAACTAGAAACTAACTCCGATTCGCATCGTGTTACCAGCAAAGAAGTGCATTTTAAAAAAAATTTAAAACCAATAATACCTGATACTGCTGCTTTAACTTTATATAACGTATGTTTTAAAAGTTATCAAAGCAATTCCTCAAGATTGGATACGTTTAAAAACAGTCCTGAAATTTTGAAGACTAAATCTCAAATGTTTAGCGATGCTGGTTTTTTTTACACAGGTGAGGAGGATAAGACAATATGTTTTTGCTGTGGAATTGGTTTAAAAGATTGGAAAGACACTGACCATCCTTGGATCGAACACGCAAAATGGAGTAACACGTGTGCGTTTGTTTTAGTGACTAAGGGAAAAGCATTTGTCAATAAGGCTTGTGGATACCTCTCCAATTTGAAACGACAACTTCCAAATTTACCTACAACGGAGTGTAAAATCTGTTTATCAGATGAAGTGCAAGTACTTTTTTATCCTTGCAAACATTTAATATCTTGTGTTTCTTGTGCTCTGTGTTGTACAAACTGCGGTGTATGCAGAGAAAAAATAGATTCATTCGCAAGAGTGTTTAAATGTATAAAAGCGCCGGATAGGAGTACAGCATAGATTTTTTTTTTTAAAAATCAACTGTGGTGTGGAAACCAGCTATAAATTCACCGAAAAGCTGTACAACATGATTTCTTTAAATCAATTGTGGTGTGGAAACCAGCTTAACGGTTCTTTTTAAGAACCTGAAGCGATAAGCTACAAGTCGTACGGTGTTATTGTAGAAGTTGAAATTTACTTCCCTATAATATACCGTTAATTGGAAATCGACTTTAAGCTTTTGATCGCTTCGTAAAAAAATAAGTACTTCCAGTGATCACATCGATCACTGGAAGTACTTATTTTTTTACGTCTATACTGTGACCTTGACCTACTTTTTACACCTTCAAAGTACCCGGTTAAATTACACGTCATAGTTCTGACGTCACAATTAGTTTTTTTATGAGAAGGGAGGGGAGTAAGTCAAAAGGAGTGGGGATTCATATTATATATACAATGGTGTATGCTATTTTCTGTTTTATAATAAAAAGAGCTTCAACATGACTAACCCGCATACTGTTGCTTCTTTGAATAGAACTTATTTCAATCATATTTTCAACGACGAGTCTATAAATAAACTAGTGTCTTCGCACTTTAAAAAATATAGGTGGACGTTTGAATGTCGAAACGAGTCGAAGACAAAAGTTGCAATTGTAGGACCGCGCGTTGAATATACTACTATACTTGATGGGAAGCAAGTTAAGGTTATTTTGACGCCGAATGATATGGAGCATGGGGATACTGACCTCGTGCATGCACAGCCATATAAGAAACGTTTATTAGAATTATAAAGGTTCTTTTGAGAACCGGAAGTGATACGCTACAAGTCGCATGGTGTATTATAGTCAAGTAAATACTTGACTATAATATACCGTCTACTTTAAGCTTTCGATCGCTTCGTAAAAAAAAATATGGTACCCCGATGCAATCGTTTACGATTGCATCGGGGTACCATATTTTTTTTTACATCTTCAAAACGACCTTGAAAATACCACATGTACCCATTCAAAGTAACCCGGTTAAACTTTTTTTTTTTACAAAAACACAGCCTCCAACATCAGAACTTTGGGTAATTAGTGACGCGGGTAGTGACGTGGGTAATTAGTGACGTCAGAACTATGACGTGGGATAGTGACATCAGAACTATGACGTTAGAACTATGACGGCAGAACTATGACGTGGGATAGTGACATCAGAACTATGACGTTAAGTTCTACGTCATAGTTCTGACGTCACTAATTACCCACGTCACTACCCGCGTCACTAATTACCCACGTCACTAATTACCCACCCCTCCCCCAATGACGTCATAAAACAAAATGGCGGCTTGCACCCGCCTTTCCCTCTACTGATCTGATCGTATAGATTTAGCCACCCCCTATTTAAATACACAGAAAGAATAGCTCCGGAAAAATTGTGCTCCGATCCGATCTGATCTGATCGTACAAGTATAGCCGTAGCTTAAACGTCCGACTATTGCTTCCACTCTTTTTCTCTCTCGCACTTACACTGTAGATTGAAAGTATTTATTTAGGCAGGGTTTAAAGTAGATGTACTTATTCAAAAGTTTTCTTTTCTTATGACATCGGACCATCCCAGGTCTTCTGCTCTAATACTGACCTACTAACCGAGAGTTCAGTCAATGCTTACTCGAATCAGCTGTTCTGTTTCCTACTTTATTAGCAAATTTACATAGGAAAGATGAGCTATTGCAGTGACTCTTATGTTGGAGTGATTACTGAGCACCGATCATTGTCCCCAGAATATGTTTCGTCGTGCCATTAAAAACGTTGTACATTTTACGTCCGATTTGGTCCAAATTTGGTACACACCTTGCTTTTCTAAGTCGCTCGGACGAGTTCGTTAGCAAAAAAAATCCAATAATTGGAAGTACGTTTTTTTAACAAAAATAAAATTATTTTGAGATTTTTCGAACTAGAGTGCACATTTTGTTTTTTTATACGACCTTATAGCCCGTCTAGTACCCCCCCCCCCCCCCCCCCCCCCCCAAAAAATAAAATACCAGGTTCAAATCAACTTGTGGAATTTTACCGTAGTAGGAGTTTGGGATACGAGGCCGACGGCGTAATGCGAACTCATAAAGCGAGTTTGTCCTCTGCGTGCGAGGTAAGTTAGACCCGACGTCACATGATCGCGATGAATTTTCCGTATATTTCTTACACTGGGGAAGCTTAAAAGCGCCTTCGTGAATAGATCAATTTCCCAAGCTGTTGTTAGAAAACCTAAAACATATAACTAGTAGTTCTGTGAACAGTAGACCTCGCTCGTTGAAATAACAAATGTGGTTTTGAGCTTAGGTTAAAAATAGTGTGCCAGTAAGGAAGTAAGCACAAGGTTTAGCCAGTGAAACATTATTTACAATTCCCGCGATTCCCAGTTCCCGTTTGTATTTCTTTTCTTGAGCTTTAACTGCTAAAGATTTTCTTTTAGAGGCATTGTGTTTTGTTTTGGTTAATAATGCTTAAGATAGCTAAAAATATCGCGTTATAGAGGGACAACATACAATTAAATATTTACATACTTAATTAAATAACTCAAACTTAACAATGTATCATAAGTTAACTTAAGTTCCATATCATATTAAAATATTAGAAATAATGAAAACAAACGATGTTAAAGCGTCGTGATAGTGATCTCAACCCATGTACCAACACTTCCCACGGTCCTTCGGTCATTTTTTGTATGTCTTTTATCGCCGCGAGGTTTCATTTGTTTCATCTCATTTTGTAATTCAAGTAAAGCTAAGTCAAATACTTTTATGAAATTTACAATGATAATTTACAGGTATACAGTACAATTGTTTGATTTATCCTCTACACTTTCTTATAATAATATGTCATTTTTGGGCAAATGATATATTCCTAAATTACTATTCAAAACAGGCCTAGTTTTGTTAGCAGTCTTGCAGTAGGAACATAAAAACTGGTGTTTTCAAAATAAGAAATTTGAAATTGATAAATTAATATTTTTATACAATTCTATTTAAGTTTCTAAATTACGAAACTTTTTTACATTTTTTAAAAAAATTACAATAATTTTTACTACTTTTTATGTAGGCCTAAAGTTAAACATTTTCCTTTCGTTACTGAACATGCTTGTTTCTTGAGTTAATAACTTTCTTAATTTTACTTTAATAATTTTTTTACTGGCATATATGAATTCCTTAAACCTTTATCTACAAAAAAGCTATGGAACACTTTTGAATTGGTTTAGAATAAACGTATAAAAACATATTTGAAATACAAAAACTTGGACGATTTTTAACAAATTCGAAGTTTACGGCCATTTTGTGAGCCTACCGTTAGAGATACGGAAAAAATCAAGAATACAATTTTGTTTAAAATTTAATTTTCTTATAGCAAAATGGTATTTTGTTTTTAAATTTGACTTACGGTTAAGCCACAAACTGGCTTTGGAAAAAAGCTTACAATGAGAGAAACGGTCCGGCCGCCATTTTTATTTTATTTAAGGGGTTAAAAATGAAAAATGGAAAAAACGTATAAATACATGGCTCGGCCTAGGAATAAGGAACATTCATGCAAAAAATCATCAAAATCGGTCAAGGAGTTTGGCCGTAATCGTGAGACAGACAAACAGACATATAGACACACAGACACACAGACGAAATGCCGAACGGTCGAGTTAAAACCATCGATGTATAAACACACTGGATTGCGCGCTGAGTAGTCTGAAAGGTTCGAGAAACGAGCCGGCCGGCGTGGAGCTTCCCCCTCCACTGGCGGGATACACCCGCGGTGGGCAGCGTGATAGATGGACAGTGATACACGTTGTTGTTGTTATATACAGTTCAATTCTTTGATTTATCCTCTACACTTTTTTATAATAATATGCCATTTTTGGGCAGAGGAAATAGTATTCCTAAATTACTATTCAAAACAGGCCTAGTTTTGTTAGCAGTCTTGTAGTAGGAACATAAAAACTGGTGTTTTCAAAATAAGAAATTTGAGATTGATCAATACTTTTATACAGTTCTATTTTAGAACTAAATTACGAAACTTTTTTACATTTATGAAAAAAATTACAAAAAATGTTTACTACTTTTTATATAGGCCTAAAGTTGAACTTTTTCCTTTCGTTACTAAACACTAGGGGCTCTGCCCCTGGATGCTTCGCTTCGCTCGCAGTTGGAAAATTCGCTAATGAATCTCGTTAATCTTTGGCTCGTTTGTACATTGGTTTGTAAAATTATGAAACCAGGCTTAAATATATTAACGGTAATTACAAGATTAATTATAACCTCAAATACATACTTTAGAAACATGAGAAACTTTCATTACGATTTTAGTCCTAGTTCTACTATCTTCTGTCAACTAATGTTTTGAAACCAGGACTAAATATACATTAGTAAACATAACCTCAATACTATGTTTCAGAAATGAGCCAGGCATATATTACAAAATTGACTATTAGAATTTATCCATTTTTGCCAAGTTTACTTTTTTTTATAAAATAAATTGTTAAATCAGAACAATTTATTCTAATTCTAACGTGCTAAAACACTATAAATTAGATTGTTTTTTAATAGTAATTAAAAACTATCCAATGAACAGCTGATTTAGGATAATACTCAATCTCATGGCTTGTTTATAAACAGCTGTTTTGATTGCTTTATTTACTATTTCGTTGTAATTTTGTAACCAACATGGCAACCCATAAGACCCTATGTTAAAATTTTCCTAACATTGGTTGTTATATATTATATATAAAACAACTGATTTGTATCAAAAACTGAACATAATTTTAGGTTAGGCCTACAATGAACCAAAACACGTTTATTTCCAACCAATTAGGCTAATTTAGAATCAGGTTTTTTACAATTTATCACAACTATCAGTTTTTTTAGATTAGGTAAAAACAAACAAAAGGTTTACTGTATTATCGATAAAGGTTTACAAACTATAGATCTAAATTTGTGTAGTATATTCTTGTGGCATAAAAATCATTTTGCAATTCGATCACTTAAGTCAATGGAATAACTTTACTAACTTTTAAATTAAATCAAGCAATAGCGAAGCATTGCTGGGTCCACTAGTTTACTATAAAAATAAGTGTTACATACTGTATAACAATTAAATATTGTTTAGAAATTAAAGTGATTATTTTATAAATAATGTTTGGTGCCGTTGTTGAAGCTGAGCAAAATAAATTAAAACATTTGTGAGCGTTGCATTAACTTTGAATGCTTCACGTGTTGTTGCTGTCCCTCCAGTGGTGGGGGAAGCGGCTAGGCCAGCCGGACCGTATTCAATACACGCAGCCAGCGATCCAGTGTGTTTATACAT
>JAGFPH010019931.1:0-14707 GCA_018207615.1 Philaenus spumarius
AAATATTGAATGGCAGTGAGTAGGAACTGAATTTTAATCGTAAACCAAAGTCACGATCTTTTCGTTTTTGTTTTTAAGAGTATCTAAATAATTTTTGCATCTAACCTACAGGCACATTGTGCTGGTTTATTGTTCACGCACTCTCGTATGCCCAACATAATTGTAATGTACCAGAACCTTATTTAAATTTATCTAAATAATTTGATACACTGCTTTTAAATATGTTTAATCGAATTAAACAAATTGTTTACAAATATGTATTTCTAAATGGCCAAGGGTACTGTTACTATTATAAAACAAAATACTAACCTACCCGTGCCAGAACAAACGCTTGTGAGTAACTCCCATCAAGATCCTCCAATTCCGTATAAATTATATAAAGCTAACTTTAAATATCCTCATAAGATATAAAATGTAAATCAACACCGATAAAATATAAAATAATTTAGATTAAAATTTACTAGAAACAATTTTTCAAATTATTTTATTCAATAATCACAGTTATATAAAATCAAAATTCAATCCGAAGACAAAAATCTATAAATAAAATTTTAAAGTTTTAACTCTTTAAATAGTAAACACTGTCCAATCTTTTCCTGTTAACCTATACTGATAGTGGGGATATGTAAATGAATATTACTCCCTTTCAAAACTCGTTTAAAAATGGAAATTTTGTCCAATAAATAGTTCATAAAGTTCACTTTATCACGTCTCCGGAAAATTCTCTTTTTTGGTTCCTTATTTGCTAAGATTGGTTAAGTAAAAGAGTCGTTAAAATAATCGATAAGCCTGTTTGGAATATATGTTTTATATGGGTTTAGCGTATAACACAAGTAAATCTTATCCAGTAAATTGGTCCTAACCTACGCAACCTGAACGTAAATTTTCATTAGAAGCACTCATTTTCGAATAGTCTGAATAAGTTACAATACGCTACGTCTTGTACAAGAGTGAATACTAGATGTTTGGTGATGTGATATAAACGAAATAACGTATAGGTAGTTTGTTACGTGAAGGCAATTGGAAAAGCAGAAAGTTTTGTGGCGAGGAAACTTAGTCCGTTTTAGTGAATCTCAGAGCAAAAATCGCTTCTTCTAAAAACGAACAATGTGTCATAAAACTGTATGAAAGCTCATGGACAAGCTCCATTACATTACGACAGACTACCTATATTTTTTTTGAGTCTTTAATTCTGGGTAGAAAGAAAATTTATTTTTGTTTCACAGACTACAAACGTAAACTTCATTGAAGTTCCAGCAAGTACTTTGTGCATAAGAGTTTTCATAGCTTATATGTAGCACATGTAAAATATTCCGGAAAATTATGAATTTACAAGGACCATTCAATCAAGTTTCCCTGTAACCCCTAGACATTTAATTGACAAATGTAATTTTAATTCTTAAATTTGTTAGTGCTAAAACTCAATTTGACAAATTCTATTATAGTAATGTTATAAACAATAAAAACCAACTATTAAGGAAAAGCTCACTTGTGAAACAAATAATAACTTAAAGTCGTGTTCTGTAAAAGGCAAATAAAAGTTCCAAATAAACACTAATCATTTTTCATGAATATACCACTGCGCTAGAATATTTCAATGAGAATTTACTTTTCCTACTTTTACTCAGTTATTTATCAAAATAAATACATATAGATATTTATTGAGATCTAGCTAAATATAGTATGTATTATTTTAAGACATCATGTTTGTGTACACAATTATAAGCGTATGTAAATAATTGATTTTAGTAATTAATACATATAATTTCAGACAATCATTTTAGCACATTAAACCGAAAAAGATTTTACTTTGGAAGTATTCAGTGAACGATTGCATTAGTTAAAACTAAATGGAGAGATCATGAAAGTAAAAAATTAATAATTTTATTTAAACTATAATTTTGTTGTTCAAAGGTAAAACAACGCCTGACCCAAAGTAATTAAAAACAAATTTGTAATGTTTTTCATTCAATTGTAATCTACAGGGAAAGTTGAGATTGGATTTGTAAAGAAAAAGCCTCTCGGCTATCCCACTGATGTAGGCCTACCTTCATTATGCTAACTGGTGCTTCAAGTATCGCAGCAGAAACTGTATTTGAAAGTGGAGATTGAATTAATAGTATTTCATTAAACTCCAACAAAATAGAAATCTAGAAGAGTAGTAATTTAGTAATGACTGTTGTTACCTTGATAAATTCTCTACATGCATTTATATTAAACTAGCTAGCCCGATCCGGCTTTGCACGGATAGACAAATAGAAGTTAAATGTATATCAACCAAAAATATATTATATCAATAAATATAAATTACACTATGTATTTCTTATGGGGAGTTTTAGTAATTTTCACCCCCCCAAAACCTCCCCTAAAATTTTGATTTTCTAAAAACCCTTTCTTAGCGAGCACCTAGGGCCCTAGATGAAGCTACATACCAAATGTCATTCCAATCCGTTCGGTGGTTTGGGAGAAATCATGATTTAGTAACTTTAACCGCCAAACCTCCCTAAAATTTCGATTTTTTTTTTTTTAACACTTTCTTAGAGAGCGCCTATGACCCTAGGGGAAGCTACATACCACATTTCATTAAAATCCGTTCGGTGGTTTTAGAGAAATCGTGATTTTGTAACTTTAACCCCCAAACCCCACCTAAGATTTCGAATTTTTTAAACCGTTTCTTATCAGCACCTACTGCCCTAGAGGAAGCTACATACCAAATTTCATTCCAATCCGTCCAGTAGTTTTAGAGAAATCCTGATTTAGTAACTTTGAACCCCCAAACCCCCCTAAAATTTAGAATTTTTTGAAAACCTTTCTTAGTGAGCACCTATGCCCCTAGAGGAAGTTACATAAAAAATGTTATTCCAATCCGTTCAGTAGTTTTAGAGAAATCCTGATTTAGTAACTTTGACCCCCCCAAACCCCCTAAAATTTAGAATTTTTTGAAACCCTTTCTTAGTGAGCACCTATGGCCCTAGAGGAAGCTACTTACTAAATTTTATTCCTATCCGTTCAGTAGTTTTAGATAAATCGTGATTTAGTAACTTTGAACCCCAAACCCCCCTAAAGTTTAGAATGTTTTGAAACCCTTTCTTAGTGAGCACCTATGGCCCTAGAGGAACCTACTTACTAAATTTTATTCCAATCTGTTCAGTAGTTTATGAGAAATCGTGATCAGTGAGTCAGTGGATTTGGCTTGTATATATAGCCTATAGATTTATCGTAAATGAATATATACTGAATATAAACTGTGACTAGAAAATGCAAAGTTTTACCTAGAAAACAGGTTTTGATTCCAAAATAAATTACGAACGTAGAAGGTGTTACTGTGAATGAGATGTAGTAAACAGTTACAATGACTACTTAATGTAAAGTATTCATTGCAGGTTACTTGAAATACTATGAGATGTAAATCGTTGGAATACTACTGAATACATATTATAACGAATTTCTGTAAAAGGCTAAAGTAAAATAATTCATTATTTGTATATAGTTATTATTTTCTATTTCTTTAAAAAATATTAAATGTGGTTTCTGTCCTCTTTTTTTTGCAACAACTCAACACCAAGATCTTATTAAAACACTATATGTTTCTTTACCAAAACTATACAATTATTTGTATCTTTTCTTAGTATTAATCACTTTAAGGAATTAGTAGCGCATTTTAATGTAACTTAATAATTTGTAATATCGTTTTTGTGGTATTGAAACTAGAAGCAGTTATTTATCTTCAGTTATTTACCCTAACTTTAATCTTGTTCTTTTGTAACTTTCCCCATATAAATTAACTAGTTGAATTTACATTGTGTACGTCATTCTAATACTTTCTTGTCGTAATATTTATGTAGTGGACAACCGTGGGGGTCGCCGGAATACTACCCCCCCGGAAAACTATCCCCCCAAGCAGGTTCCTACGTCATTTTGACGTCAGAGATCGGGGGGGCAGTTTTCCAGTCACGCACACTCAAGTTTCGATATAATTAGAATTAAAAAAAAACTACAGGACTAACCTAAACTGTTAAGTCACAGTATGTTGCCGATAACAGTATAATTGTAGGAACCTGCTTGGAGGGGGTAGTATTCCGCATCCCCAACCGTGGCTTCAGGTATCAACAAAAGAACATTTTACACAATAAAATATTTACTCCGTAATATGTTCATCTATGAACATTTAATCCTTTGCGTAAATACTTTAATTAC
The DNA here is from genome assembly GCA_018207615.1 of Philaenus spumarius. Lineage (NCBI taxonomy): Eukaryota > Metazoa > Arthropoda > Insecta > Hemiptera > Aphrophoridae > Philaenus > Philaenus spumarius. The sequence goes on from JAGFPH010019931.1 coordinate 4,198, forward strand.
AGTTATGTTTTTAATAGCAATAAAGTACTACTTTTAATACTATTTCACAAAACACGTAATCAAATAAGGACACCTGAAATACCTTTACAACTCAAACATTAAGATATTATTAATTTTTCCATCCACACATTGTATGGCAAAATACCTTACTGGAGAAAATGTTCTGTAATTGAACTACATAATTTCCTATTTTTGTTTTCCCATCTATGAACATTTAATCGTTTAGGTAAATACTTTAATTACAGTTATGTTTTTAATATCAATAAACGATTACATTTAATACTATTTCACAAAACACGTAATTAAGTAAAACTGAAATATGTTTACAACAACTCAAAGATTAAGATATTGTTAAGTACAGAAAGCGCCTATTCAAACTACCGCGCTCCCCACAACACAAATGCTCTTCCCATGCTTTTCACGTCAATACATAGATTCCTAGAGATTCAGTCAACCGTCAAAATTGAATTTCGCCTATCTTGATTTGCCGGCCACATGACCTATGATTTTACTATTTGATTGGTCACAATTATAATTATCTACTTGGTGCGGAAATGCTAAGAAGCCACGCGTTGTTCTGTTTGCCGATCCAAGTCCAACGGAAAGGATATGTTCAAATCAGATACCAGTGCGCGAAACTAAGATATCTCTCTCTCTCTCTCTCTCTCTCGCTCAATTTAACTATAAAAACCTCTCAATAATTAACTAATTTGTATAGCTTACAAAATGATAAATTCATAAACTCTATTGTTTCGCGAAGTGCGCGTTGTGTCTATCACAAAGAAGTGATTTTGTTTTCTTTAAGTTATTATTTTATGTTAGCCCTTTTCTTGTGTACATATGAACCAATAAATGGTGATTTATAATAATGAGGCGTCCAGTTTCAAATCTCTCTCCTTCCACTTCAAGTGATTTTTCATAAAATGAAAAAAACCTATATCTTACTTTAAAATATTTTTTGTGTAATCAGCTTTAGCAGATACGTTACTTCTGAACTTAGTAATTAATTGCATAAGACTGAAAAGTTATGTAAGATTCCATTTAATTTATAGGCCTATTACCAAAAATTACCAAAAACAAACTTGGAATGATACAGTTTTGCAACTATAGTAGAGCCGCGGTTATCCGAGCCCCGACTATCGGCTTGCGGTAGACGCATGCGTTAAAGTAACCGCGCAAAGTGAAATCCCTATATAGCGCCAAATGTACTGTTGTACTTATATTAGTCACATAATGTTTTGTCAAAAATGGTTCCAGTAAATAAAAAGCACCGTTTTTAATCATTATTAAATACTGTACTATACAATACAGTAATTCCAATGCTTTGCTAATCATCAATAGGATTAGGATTTTTTACGTTTTAAGGTATTTTGACCGGTACAAGTACTGTTTATTCAAGAGAATAATAGATTTTATAAATAAATAACATAATTTATTTATTTATAAGTAGTGAACTAAATAAAAAATCAAACAAATGACTTGAATAAACAATAATATTAATCGGGTAGTCGGATACACTTAGTAGCATAGTAAGAGTAGACAATCGTCTGTGATTATTGTTTACGCGATGGTGATGTCATAATTCCTTATCTTGCACCTGCTTCTCTATCTGTGTTTTTTTTTTTTTTTTTCATAACACATAATCATCTAACAAATTACCCAAGTATATGGGTAATTTGTTAGATGATTCTATTCAAATTTAAAAATGTGTCTCAAAGAAAAATGGTTATTTTGGGTTTTTAGGAGGAACTGATTCATATAAAATATGAAAACTCAAGATGGCTGATTCAAAATGGCTGCCATTTTCTTTAAAAATTCAACTTTTTTATATTCAAAATAATACAATTTCGTTAAGACTAGCGTAATAGCCTATAAGCAGTCTCGATTAACGTGTCTTCGATAAAAATTAATTTTCTCTAAAGATAATCATCCAATTTGTATGAAATTTAAAATATACATAAACAATATATGCATAAATATAATATACAAAAATTATACATCTAAGATAATTTTAAACTAATAGTCGAGCAAATTTATGAATGCATAACTATCAATGAATATGTTTTATATGATCATTTTCGTCCATACGTACTTATAGCAGATCTAAGTTGGCCATTTTGTAATATATCGAATTAAAACTTGGTATAGCAAGCAGAGTCCGTGTTATCCAAGGTTTACTGCGGCTCTACTGTACATTTTTTTGTGGATGTAGATAGTTTTGCAGCAATGTTCATGTTGGAATGAGTGAGTTTTGAAACAGCAATTGATGTTTTCAAGCTAGAAATACAGGGAATGAAAGAGTTTTATCACAGTATAATTTCATTTATGATGAAGGAAATATAAGTGAACTGTGTTTTATAAGCTAGCTAGCTCGCCGAAAATGCCTAGACTCCACAACGTTTCCTAGTGGAATCATCTTGCGTTGACATCCGAAAGAGACTCCATTTTTAGTGGTCACAGGACGAACTTGTTTCAAGGTATTGTAACAGCATTATAATATGGATCACTTACTATAGATTGGTTTAATTATATGTACACAATTTTGTATAAATATTTTATTAGTTTTATATTTCAAAACTAATTGGTCCCTCGACAAAGGGAATAAGTATACATTTATTTTCATTATGTAAGCTATCGGATTGAAATATAATAACAAAATATGTTAAATAGGTATAAATTTACCTGTATACGTCTTTTTTTCAATCCTTATTATGTTGTTTGATGTGACGACTGCAGTTTCGGGTTACCCCATCTTCTGGTCACACTAATTCGTACACCACAAAAATATACAGTTAGATAAAACTATTTCTCTCACTAGTGAGATCGTCGTAAAACACATTCAACGAAACACGAAAACACAAAACACAAAAACGCACAAACAAATGTCACTAATTATATGCCCGGGCGAAGGTAGGTCACCTCTTTATTCTCTAATTATCAAAGAGATATTATTAAGTTTTCTATCCGCACATTTTGTGGCAAAATAATTGACTTAATATTATGTTCTGTAATTGAACAACATAATTATATAAGTACTACTTTTAATACTATTCCTCAAAACAAGTAATCAAGTAAAGAACCAACTAAATTCTAACTTTTCCTTAAATACTTTGTTTACAGTCCAAATAAGTTGATGAAAGTATGTACTACATTTTTACTACGGTGTACTATTTACTTTCTTTTAAAATAAAGTAGAATATTTAGTTCATATTAATCATTATTCATTAATGGTTAAAATCTACATATTTTTGTTTTTATTTATTATTTACATTTTGTCTCCTTATTATACATTACTCAGGTGAGAATAATTCAAACTACATAATACACACATTTTTGAATTTTGTTTTATTTGTTACAATCTTTTTTACAAATATTATAGTAGAATACGCTTTACATACTAGTTTGTAGTTGGACGTAAGCAAACATTTAATCACTTTTAAATTCAAAAAATTTATACAATCAAAAAAAAGTTACTTTGTTGTGCTTGCATTACCAATTGCATAATGTGTACTATATCAAAGCCCACTAAAGAATACCGTTGAAAACGGGCTTGTGTACATCGAGACCTTGAACGCTCCAATCGCCGTAGTGCGACGTTGTCACGTTCTTCCCGCACTTCCAACTGGCTGCGGCTGACTCAACGCATTTATAATTCTTTAAACTGTGCGATCAAGCCTCGAGCGGTAAATACCAGGAGTGTTCGAGGCTAGTAGATAAGGCAACGCTGCGCGCCCATCCTATTGGCCGCCTCGCAACGGTATTCTCTAGTGGGCTTTGATATAATGTTGTTACTGAACTACCACAATTTATTTGTTTGGATAGTGTAAATTTGAAACGTAATGTCTCAAGGTTTACACCATTAAAGAATCAATAATTCACACAGTCAATTATAAAGGTTATTTCAACAACTCAACCAGTCTTAAGATGAATAGTTTGTAAACAAAGAACTCTGGTGTTTAATTTCAACATGTAGCCCACGGATTGGAGAATTTGATCAGTTAATTAACTACCTAGCACCTGCAATACCTGCTTTTTTTCTTGTATCCAATCCTAAAATCACTTGGTAGTTACAGCGGTTTCGGGTAACCTATAAACGCATCTTCAGATCACACAGAAAATTAAATAAATACTATCCTTAAGTCGTCAAATACATTAGAAGTCATCACAAAAACAGATTACGAAACACATTAAAAGACTAATGAGGACACATTATAGACCTGTATAAGATCAATATCATATTTACTAAATGTAGCCGATATTTTGAAACATTTAGTGATATGTATACACAAATTTAATTTATCTTTATTTTGTTTGGATAACATTCCTAATTAATTGTAATAGTTATTTTTTGTTACATATACATAAGTACTATTTCCTTATATACTTTTTAAACTATCCTAAATTTAGCTCAACAGCCGGAGACAATGATCAGTCTTTCAATTTGGTTCTGTAAACCATAAATTTGAGCTCTGGAAAAAGAAAGTATTATATTGCCTGTACCATGTTTTTATTAGAGCTAATACAATTTGGTACTGCCGAGTACTAAACATTTTATTATCTTGTCTATATAAATACTGGGTTAAGCACAGCTGTTCATCTACTATTTTTACTTATTATATTTTACACCTAATGTCATAACAGAGGAAAAGTAACCCAGAAATATACAGAACCCTTTATTACAAAAACTACTTCCGTATGTCACAGCTTGAAAGATGAGTGTGTTAGTTAATGCAAAATAACATTATTGTATTTAGAAAAAATAAATAAAAACACCAAGGTTTAAAAATGTTAAACTATTTAAATAATTTGTTTAATATTTTTTTATTTTATTTTTTTGCGCGAGGTGTAAAAAATGTGCAGGCACATGCCCTGTTGGTACCGCACAACAGGGTTATGTGGGGATGGCCCTGTGCCGACCCACTAAAAATCTCACCTCTTTCTCTTCCCTTTATGACTGGCGACGGGATCACCATAAAGCATACTTCATCACCAATCAAGTCTTCAGCTTTCCTCAGCTGTTCTTCTTTCCTACTAATGATTAAATTAATAAACCTTTCAATCATCTTCCATTTTTCTTCTTCTTCTATCGTCATAACCACCAGGCTTTCCGGTGATATCGTTGACCCAAGCTGTGTTTCCAGAACTTCTCTCTCTGTCTTCCATCGTACTCATTGAAAGATGTGTTCTGCGTTGTCTTCTTCCGCCTCACAATCTAGACAGCGGATCTCTTCTGATCACCGAAAGCGATGTAGGTACGCCCGAAAACATCCGTGTCCTGTCAGTGCCTGAGTCAGATAATAGCTCGACTCTCCATGTCGTCTATTTATCCATTTCTCGATGTTAGGAATCATTCTATACGTCCAACGACCAGATACATCCTCATCCCATCTTTCTTGCCACTTCCTGAGAAGTCTCCGTCTTGCATTCAATTTTATATCAGCCATCGACGCTGTTTAATCTTTCCTCTCGTCAAACATCTCGCTCCTTTCCCAGGCCAAAAGATCTACTAGAGGTATTCCAGCCACTACTGTTACCGCTCCTTGGGAGACTGTCCTATACGCCGCAGTGTCTCTTAGTGCTACTCGCCTCTGTACTGACAGCAACTTTCTCCTATGCACCAGCTTGTTCATTGCTTCGCTCCAGACCGGTGCTGCATATAATATTATGGCGTTTACCACACTAGCGAATTACCTTCTTTTCACCTCTCTCGGCCCTCCAACATTGGGCATCAAGCGTGAAAGGTTTCCAGCTACCTCGGCAGCCTTGTTTGCCACCTTCTTCACGTGAGGTCCAATAGAAAGCCCACGGTCTACTTCTACTCCCAGGTATGTCAGCTGCGTTTTCCATTCTATTGCCACACCATTGATGACAAGCTTTGGCATCCTGTACTTCCTTCTCTTTGTTACAAGAATTGCTTCAGTTTTGTTGACTGCCATTTCCAGCCCTCTGCTGGTCAGCCATCCTTCAATTGAAGCAATACTCTCTTCCATCTTACATTCCAGGACATGCACTTCCGAGGCTCCCACGACGATAATACTGTCGTCTGCAAATCCTTTTATATTTACCTCAGCTGGTAATGATGTTTCCAACAAATCATCGTACACGACCTTCCAGAAAAATGGCCCCAGACGTGATCCCTGTGAAGCTTCTTGTTCCCTGTGGAGACGTGATCTTGTTACCTTCTCTCGAATGACCCAGCCTTCCCCTTCGTAGGTTAATAATTATTATTATTAAGTTATATATATTATATGTGTATATATATCAATTGAATATTAGCTTGTTAGTTACTAACTTTTTATTTTCAAATTATATATGTTCAGTGATAAATAATCTGAAAATAATGATATTTCCACCAAATAAAATTACAGTTTTTAGTTTTAAGTCAATGTGAATTTTCAAAATTTAGTTTCTATTATTAAGTTATTGGTTATTGCAATGGACTAAGCAAAATAACTATACACCCTATTACAACCGGCAATCTAGAGTGACCGGCTATGCTTATAATAAATTTTAACTTTTTTAATAAAAATTATTCTTAAGCTCTTCTTTTTTTTTTCGTCTAACCGTTCAAAAATTAGAGGGGTATCAATTTTTAAAAACACCCTAACTAAGCGGAAGATATTTTTGTATGGAAAGTTTTGAACTAATGAAAACGCTAACACTAAGAACAAAAAAGTCTTAAAATAACTTGTAGAATCCAAATTCATTGTAAAATACTGGGTGTTCCATAAGAAATTTGAAAGTTGAGCGCCATATTAGAAAATGATGGTCATTCACAAATATTTCACAAGTTTCCCATTTTAAAGTTTGATTCAAGTATTATAGCAATCTTACATCAATAGCATGGCTCGTGTTGTCTTGGAGAAGCCAGGAAAAAATTTGCCTGTGATGAAAGTCGTTAGGCAGGGCACTCTCACATGATCTTTTAATGCGATACTAGAAAACTAGAAAAAGTTTTTAGTAAGTTAAATTGGCATAATTTTGGAATGGAAATGAAGGAATAACTATATCTAATACAAGATTTGCTAATGATGTCATTCTTTATGCAAAATCGCCCACAGAAGTGGAGAATATTTTATAGGACTTGGACCGAGAGGGTAGCCAAGCCGGCTAGTGATAAATACAGAAAAAACGGTACTTCTAAGCAACGGGAAGCAAGAAGATCTGTTCATATCCACGATTGAAAATTTAAACATCGCCTCAAAAACCAGTCCATTTACGACGAATAATATGCAGGCAATGATAACCACCCAGGTTTTTCGCCTTTAACCCCCCCCCCCCCCAAAAAAAAAGACGAATAATATGACGAATTTGCTTCAAAAAAAGTACAAGGTTCCAGCAGATGTTTACATCATACGAACAGTTTAACGGATTTTTATATTAAAACGGGTTTGGATTCACAATGCGATTGTCAACAATATACCATAATTTCATGTATGTATCATTATTTTTGGATTTGTAGTTACCGTTTGAAAATAAAACAAATTTTGGTTTGATTGCTTGCCGTAAAACATTGTTTATTGCTAATAACAATTGAGTATTATTAATGTTATGATCGTTCTGAATTTTAATATGTTCTTTATACCGTCATATTATAAGATGAATGTATCTACTTATATAAAGTTAGACGGTAACACTGATTCACTGACATTAATTATGAGGCACTTCCCGTAATCGTACCCCCCTCAAACTTATACTTGAATTAAAGCTCTCGACGAGAAACTTTCAGGAATATTGCCAGAATTTAACAATTTTCAATTTTAGAAGCACCTTTTGGGCGGGAAAGATTTTTTAGATTTTTTCAATTGTTTCATTTTTTCACTTTGAGCGCATTTTGTAAGAAAGCGGTAAGAGATAAAAAACAATGATAAATACAAAAGTTGTAGAAAATTTCACTTCAAACTTGAGATTTTCCGTCATATTCAAGATCTAATCATCCATTTAGCCACTATTCATCTGAGAAGGGAGGCTCCGCCAAACGTCTTTAAAGCTAGACGGGTTCACTGATTCACTGACATAAATTATGAGGCACGTCCTGTAATTCAACGAGAAACTACCAGAAAAATTGCTAAAAGTTAACATTTTTAATTTTTAAAGCACCTTTTGTTTTTGAGATAGTAAAAATTGTTAAAATAGTACAAAAGTTGTAGAAAATTTGATTTCAAACAAGAAATTTTCCGTCAGATTCAAGATCCAATCATCCGTTTAGCCGCTATTCACCCAAGAAAGAGCTCCGGCACACAATTCTTCAAATTTACCATGTTAATCTTATGAAGATAATGTTTAATGAGTTTGAGTCAGCTGCCAAATAAAACAGCTGTTTTAAGCTCGGTCACCTATGTACAAACAAGCCAAAGATTAACGAGATTCTTTAGCGAATTTTCCAACTGCGAGCGAAGCGAAGCGCCAAGTAAGGTCGAAGGCCGAGGAGGGGTTGGGACGCGAAGCGTCCAGGTTCAGAGCTCCTAGTATGATATAAACTTGTTCGATTAGATAATAATAATTAGATGGTTTTTGAAAAATCGAAAAGCTCAAAAAACGTTACACTATGTAAGATAAAAGCTTGTATCTTAAGAACGGGTTGTCGGATCTTAAATACATATTAAAACGTATTTAAAATCAGGACAAAATTCCTTAGAGAGTATCAGATTTTTTAAATTCCTATGCAAATTTAATTGATCAGTGCACGGTATATAATAATATTAATCTGAAAATAGTTCTTCAGTAGACGGTTTAAAAAAATTATTTATAATGACTTCAATCTTGTTTAAATTGTACACAATCGTTGTATATTTCTATATAAACAACGTATTAAAATTTCAAAACTATCGGATTATACATACTCGAGCTATTAACAAATAAATATCTCGTCTAGCAGTTTTGATTCAAAATGTTTACAAGGTTTCATTAGAATACTTATATTTTACGAACCATTAAACGGGTTTTAAATATCAAAATAGATTTGGATTCATAATAACATTGTCAACAATAAACTATAATTTCATATTTCCATTATCATTTTTGAATGTGTAGTTACTGTTTGAAAATAGAAAAAAAATTCATTTGGTTGGTTGTCGTAAAACATATTTATGTGTTAATAACTCGAGTAGTTATTATCCGACAGTTTAGAAATTTCTGCGTTGTTTATATAGCAATATACGACAACTGTGTAAAATTTTAACGAGAATGAATAAAAATAAAGGATCTTTGAAACGACCGTCCACAGAAGAACTATTTTCAGATTAATATTTACGATATAACGTGCATTGATCAAGTAAATTTTTATACGAATTAATGCGAATCTGATAGTTTACAGAGAATTTCGTCCTGAATTTTATAACGTTTTTATATTTAAGATCCGAATAACGGTTCGCATGATACAAAAGATTGTATCTAACAAGATTATCGTTCTAATTTACCATAAACTTGATGCGTAACTCTTTATAGCACTAATCGTTAAATGATCTGAACATTTTTATAGGAACCTCATTTTTTAATATTATACTTATAGACTTGTTGTTTGTATGTAGTATACGTTACATTAAAATCATTTAAATATTTTAAAAGAAATTATATTTTTACAGGAGACAGAGCATTAACTCTTTCTCTAATTTTGCGTAAACTTTATGCGTAACTTTTTATAATAGGCCTAATCGTTAAATGGTCTAAAAACTGGTATAAGAATTTCATTTTTTTATACTATATTTGCAGACATGTTGTTTATATATGTAGTATACATTTGATAAAATCAGTAAAATATTTTAAAAGAAACTAGGGGAGACTCCTGCGTGCTCCGCACGCCAACGCCCGATGGTTCCTTCTAAAAGATATGTTATGTTTTATTTATAATAGAGGTGTAGGATTAATAATAACCTCAAAACTAAGATGATAAATAATGTTAAATGTTCAAATCAAATTATTTCGTATATTTTATAACAGCAGTTATAATAAAAGTTAAAAGAACCAGTAAGGCTCAGGTGTAGGCCTACATTTAATCAAAACCCTTACCAAAACGTTACTATCAATTACCGTATATTATCAATAATTAGGCCTACTATAATTTGTCTTATCTATATATATTAAAAGAATTTGGTCAAAACCTATTTCCAATCGCCCAGCCTCTCCTAATGGACCGGTTTTGATGATTTTTGTTTTAAAATGTGTCTTATTACCTGTAGATATGTCATCAAGCATTTACCGAAGTCCTAGGACATTAGGGCTACGCCCCAGTGGCCCTCAAAGTTTCAATGTTAATCTTATGGAAGGTCAATCTTAAGGAAGAAGATGAAATATTTCTTTTGATTTTATCAAGGACACAAAAACAGCTGTTCGTATGAAAAGCTTAAAACAGCTGATTTTGATCAACAACTGATTTGGATCAAATCAGTATCAAATGTAGTATTACCTTTTTGAGGTTACATTGACAAACTAAAAACAAACACAAACAAAAATCAACGAAAAATGCTAACTATATTTTAATTCAATTCAAACATTGGTTGTTACAAACCTA
>JAGFPH010019933.1:0-14703 GCA_018207615.1 Philaenus spumarius
TATTTTTTAGTTTTTTTAACTATTATTTATTTTCTTATTTCTAGTCCTATTTTTTAGTCTGGGGACCATGATCAGTGCTCACTTACTACCCCCAACAAAATTAATGAGCTCCCGAAGTTTCTGTATATCGTCGTGAATCACCCTGTACATAAAGTTTTTAATGACACCCGAAAACGTGGACCATGATCAGTGCTCACTACACCCAACAAAATTAATATTGCATTGTCATGGTCCTTGATAAGTGTGCAACGTTTCAAATCAATCCGACGTTTTGAAGGGGGTGAAAATCACGTTAAAAGATTCCGTTACATAGGTACATACCAAGCTAATAAAAGCGTATTAATATGGTGTTAACTTCCAGCATTATATCCTTAAGCCTAGTCCACACTTACAAACATGTTTGAGGAAACATTGTTTGCAAACAGTTTGCCAGTTGTTTTCGTGTTTCTCATTTGTTTGCCGGATGTTTGCTGGATGTTTTCAAAATGTTTTTAAACAGTTTGGAAACATCCAGCAAACAAATGAGAAACTTTTAACATGTTTCAGAAAACAAAAAACAATGTTTTCTATTTCCCAAACAAACCAAATGGAAAACACGCAAACATGTAGAAAAAGTATTGAAACATTAATAAATTTATGCCTTACAGCTCCGGTTTGGATGCAGTTTTCTGCATCGTGTTCAGAAAAATACCAGGAACAAAACCTACATACGACCAGTTTCGGGAGAAAGCTGAAAATGCATCGCGAGTGCATAAAGTGCATATAAAAGTCCATCATTTTTTGATACCTCTAAAAATGGATAAAAAGCCGTAAAAATCGGTACTGGAGTGTTTTTGGGGACGCTGATCTCATTTCTGACCATGCAAAATGCCCCCAGTGTACCGGGGGGGGAGGGGTTCTCTGGGGTCAAAATTTGTGAAGTTGCGACAGAGACTTGAAAATTTCTTATGGGGGGTTTTTGGGGACGCTGATTTCTGACCATGCAAAAGGCCCCCCGGTGCACCGTGGGGGTGATGGAGGGGGGGGGGGGGATTGGTGAAGTTGAGAAATAGAATTGAAAAATTCCTCTCGGATTTTTTTGGGGTCGCTGTTTCAATTCTGACTAGTTGAAAGTCAATTGGTTGCCCAAAATTCAGTGTTTAAACATTTGAAAATTTTGTGGAAAACATAGTGAACATTCATAAGTGGTTTCTATGTTATAAAGGAACTACTATTACTAGACATGAGATCAGCGCCCACAAAAACCCCCTAATACCGATTTTCGCTGCTTTTCATACATTTTTAGAGGTTTCAAAAAAGTTATGCACTTTTAGATGCACTTCATGCACCCGCGATGCATTTCCGCTTTTTCCGAAAGAAATCTTTAAGAAATCTGCGAGTCCACCATCGCCTTCTCCTAGGTAAGCTAACCTCATTGTGTAGAATTAAAATATAAACTAGCACAAGCTAGAAGAACGTCTTCTTCAGTCAACATCTCGAGAAACACTGCCTAGCTAGTGTGAACACAAAACAATAACAATGACACACATTTGTTTGCGTACAGTTTGCAAACAGTTTGCCAACAGTTGCGAAACAATTTGAAAACTGTAGACAAACATGAGACAAGAAACAACAACATGAAACAAGAAACAACAAACTGTTTGCAAACAGTTTGTTGTTTCTTGTTTGCAAGTGTGGACTAGGCTTTAGCAACACCTGTTTGTTTACATTCATTACCATAGCAAGCAATTTTTAACAAATTTAGAATCAGATTATTATTATTATTCACACCCAACAGCTTTTTTAGGGTGAATTAACAAAATAAAAGCAAACATAAAAAAAATTAACGGATATGCTTACTGTATTATAATTCAATTCAAACATTAGTTGGTACGGATGTAGCAAGTATCAAAAACTTAACCAAATTTTAGGTTAGGCCTAGAATGAACCACAAAAAAAAAGAAATTGAACCACGTTTATTTGCAACTAATTTGTCATATTTAGAATCAGGTAACTATTATTCACAACTAACAAGTTTTTTTAGATTAGGTAAAAGGAAACAGAAGGCTTACTGTACTATAACTCAAACATCTGGTGTTAAATATTATATTGTTTCTTTTAGTTGGTAATATCAAAGTTTGTTTGAAATGTTGATTATTGATTGTATAAATATTAATGCTTTCGTATTTGTTGACGCTGCAGCGGCTATAACTAAACTTACTATAATGTACATTATTAACAGTCTTAACTTTAACTAAATAGAAAACAAGATTATATTAAAGCAAAGTACGTTTTGTTGTAAACGGTTTACAGGAGCTTTACTTTTATAAGCATCTTATGCAGCAGACTAAATGTGTTCATAGAAGTAATGTATATTGTCTGGGGCAGTCTCATTTGTATTCAACAAGTATTGTACTTACGTATTGTGTATTCATGGGAAGGAAACACTTTCACAAATGATTTTCCTTTTTTTAATTTCAACGAAGAGACCAATTTCACAGTGTATTTAATAATTCAGTTAAAATGTTAACTAGGTTGAATTATTTAATTTAACATAATGTGTGGAATGAGTTAAGCCTAAATATCTTACATTACGTTTATAATTGTTCACAAGATTTTTTATATTTTTTACCTCATATATATACGTTTATTTTATTTAAATTGTTTTTATCGCATAAAGATAACAATGCTTAAAGACACTCCATTACAATACTTGACAAAAATAATAAATAACGTTTGAAGGAGGTTTCAAAAGTTAATATAGCTACCGTTTTGGAATTGTTTTTAAAAGTTAACTTTTCAAACTTTTTTGTCTGTAATTTGTAAATCATTATTAATAATACGTGAACATATATACAAATGAAGAGGCTTTGTCATGACTGAATGACTGAGTGACTGACATAGAATCGACGAAAATTTAAAGTTATATTTTTATGAGGCAATCGATGCACATTAAGAAAGAATTTGCAAAATTTGTATTTTAATGTGTAAAAATAGTGAACATTTAGATAAAATATTACTGTTCGGATCAAAATGGTAGCAACGAAAAATGCTTACTATATTATAATTTAACTAAACCATCTGTTTACATAATATTATATTGTTTCCTTTAGTTGGTAATATACAAATTTATTTGAATTGTTGATTATTTATCATTTAAATATTAATTGTGGAATTACAATGCAAAATTAAAATTAAATTGAATTATTGGGGTAGGTATTGTCTATTTCTACCTCTGTCTTACATTAGCTATGTAGCCTACAGGTTATCGCTCAGTAGTCATATCCGTGAAAATATCAGAATGTTCAATAATCTGTTTGCATTTACTTCGCTATTTGTATACATTTAAGTTGGTGAGCGAGGCGAGCAGCTGTGGAGTCCCTAGTATTTATTGTAATAGGAGAGGAATACTACTATGCCATAGATCTGCACAAAAAAAAAGAAACATGTGTTAAGTAGCCGTTAAGCCAGGTGAAATAAAATAATTCGACCACGCAGCAGAAACGCTGACGTGAGTTGAACAAATTTCCAAAATTAAGTTTATAGGCCTATGTTTTAGGGTTTCAACCAACAATTTGGGAAATAGATCTACTCACGGTGCTGAATCCCTGCCTGTTAGTACGAAATATATTAGTAGAATTTGTTTGCGCCTAAGCCTCCAGCTTCGTTAAACTTGCGAGTTCGCACCTTGATCTTGTGGCCTCTGGTTATGGACTGATTCGCTTTGTTCGCAGAGTAGAAACTCAGCCGTTGGGTAAATTCCCCTTTATGAGCCTCGCTTCGCTTGCAGCGTAAAAACTCGCCCGTCGGCCTCGATGAGAAGGTGCCCCAAGGTAAAATACCCCACGTGGCTTTGCACCTGGTACTTTTACGGTATTTTATGTTTTGATCAATTTTGGGGAACCAAGCAAGCTATAAGGTCGTGTAAAAAACAAAATATGCAGAATAACATTCTACATAATATATTTATAGAAAAAACTTTAAAAACATTCATTCTCATAGGAAAATTCTCAAAAAAAAATAGTTACTTCCGGTCAAAAAACGTGCTTCCGGTTGTTGGATTTTTTTTGCTAACGAACTGGTCCGAGCGACATAGACAACCAAATTTTTACCAAATCGGACTTAAAATGCAGCCGCTAGAGTGCGAAGACACATATATATGATTTTTAATGACACCCCAAAACGTGTTCTGGGGACCATAATCGATGCTCATGTGCTACTCCCGGACCTTGGGTCTTACCATAAGGGCCACTGCAATAGCTCATTTTTCCTATGGAAATTCGCTAATAAACCAGGCCGAACGTAAAATTGTGTTACTAAATTTGTTCTCCGAATCAGCTGTTTTATTAGTAATTTTATGCAGTTGGTTGCTAAGGCTAATAAATATGAAAACGTACTTTGTAGGTTATTGATTAAAATTTTTCACACACACTGGATTTTCCCATACAAAACACTTCAAACAATAAAATGAAAGCATTTTGATCACATTCATGGCTGTATGAAATAATTTCTATTTGCCTCACCTGCATAGTATAATATTTAAAAAAAAAATATATACAAATACTTATAACGGTTTAAATTTCTTTCAAATTTAATTATCTTTTATCTTTATTTGTTAAATTACTCTACTATTTAATAGTTGAATTGTTAACTTTTAAGAAATTTCATATTTTACTAAATATTTATTATTAATCCCATCAAGCTTCCTTTTTGCTCTTTCCTACTCGTAGCGTCAAGGTACGAATTAAGAATTTGAATAGGCCTACACATAAACTAAAATAATTAAGTGAAAACAAGTTGAATTTGTTTCTTTACAAACACAATTGGTCGACCACAGGACATATTATTATGTTATTAAGTCTTATTAAAATATTCCTAGATTTTAAGGAAGCATTGGTTGGTGAGAACCATACTTTGTATTTATTGGTACAGTAATATTACTTTTACTAACACTTTACTAAAAATAACAAGAGTGAAGCTTAGTGTATATATTACAGTGAGGTACGGAACACCGGCCAACCTGGAAGCGTCACGCCAAGTCCCCAGAGAAACGTGAAAGGAAGCCGAAACAGTAGCGACCCTACTTTTAGTAACGGGCCTGCAACCATTCTAGGCCTCAGGGCAAGCTGTCCGGCGGGTAGCCAAAAATAGTACCAACCACGGATACTAGAATACAATACAAAGGTATTCTAGTATCCGTGGTACCAACGGGTTTGTGCTTCTATAGGTTAGGCCTAACTTTAAAATTACTTTCTAGGCCTAACCTAAAATTATTGTATGTATGTTTCCGTTAAAGCAGTTAAAATAAATGAAATATACATACAATAATTTTAGGTTAGGCCTATACTGATGAACGAACATTTCATGTTTATTGAATGTATTTCATCACTTGACGATAATATCTGAACTACGCCGGACGGGACCGATCGTCTCTTAATTTTAAATTGATAAACCAAAATACATGTTTGTTGAATGTATTTACATTCATTGCCATAGCAAACAATTTGGTAAAGCTTTTCGTTACTCGTATTTTATATTTGTCATTGCCATAGCAACCAATTAATAACAGTTTTTTCGTTACGCATTACATTTTCTATTTGTTAACTCATACCGCAACCCGCGTTAAGGAACTTCGTTCCAAAAATTAATTGAATGGTAATATTTTTATTTTGAGATATAATGATGTATATAAATACATTTTTTTACAAATAGGCTTACAGTTTTATAGGCTAATTCTTATAATTGCTCACATTTACCAGTTAAAAGTTTCCTCAGCATAGTTAGGTAGGTCTAAATAAAGTTTGTCGTTTTTAAATTATATTTTATTAATGATGTATTTCTCATGAGTATCTAATTAATCTGCCTGTTATTTTTTACGGGGCTTACAAGGAGATTTAATATTATATATATGATGTACGCGAGGACACTTGCTTTGTTACAGAATTTAAATTGTAGGTGAAATAGCCTTACAGTTTTTTGCAAAAATTATATGGGCCTTTAGAAACCCATACTTTGTAGGCCTATACTCGAGAAACATCTTGGCAATTTCGTCACCCGCCAATTTTCTTGCCAGATCAAGTCCTGTGTAGAGTGTTCTCTATTTTTACAAAATGTATCTTACTTAAATCACAAAGTATGGATCGATTACCAGGAGGTTTGTGTACTTGTGTTTTATTTTAAAGTAAAACTAACTAAATTATACATTTACTTGGTAGGCCTATATAGTTTTAGGGCTAGATAAGATGGTTTCATTTTAGGTATTGTATAGCATAATTTTGGTAATTTGTTTCATGTTTGTGCATTTTGTTAATACATGTGCATGTTATTACCAGAATGATATAGTTACATTTAGCTATTTGTAGTTTTATAAAGTACGTATTTATAGTTTGTGTAATTAAAGTTTTCATGGATATCTACTCTACACAGTTATTTTTAATTACAAATAATAATACAATTATTACAATACTTTTTTCGCAACAATGTTTGCTTAACATCATTAGGAAAACAAACAGTTGAAGTACTTGAAACAATGAAAACGACTTTCCTGCGGATGTAAACCTATATTTTGTCAAATAAAAATACCTTTTTGTAAAGCAACCAACATTTAAAATATAAAAGTTCAATATATGTGTTGTTTTATGCTATGTTTTTCAAAGTATCAATATTATTATTGAGAGATTTGTATTTATTTGTTTTAAAATTCTCCTTTATTAAAACGCAAAGCATGGTTCACATTAATTTATCTGTAGTTTAACGAAATTTCATAAAATTCATTAAAAAATTACATTTCCATTTTCGAGCGATTAAAACTTACAGTAAATAACGTATTCAAAATTCTTCTTACGTATTTGTAAAGAAAGTATGGTTCGCATTGCTGCCGCATATTGCTCATTTATATTAAAAAATTAATATCTTTGAGAGACTTAGAATTTGTAGGGCATTGCACAAAGACACCCATGTTTTGTAGCTGTGAAAATATTGCAAGATACAGAGGCAAGAACGCAAAATATGTGTAGCAGGTCAAACCAATTTTGTCACTGATGGGTGAAGAATTAAGCAGGGAAAGCGCACTGTGGACCTTTGCCTTGATGTGCAAGGGGTAAAAAAATAGTGGCCATAATACTAGCAATGAATACAGAATACTATAAGAAGCACAGGCTCTATGTTAAAAACTCTACGCAAAAAAATTGTTAAGTGGCCCACCACCAGGCTGCACTGAAGTCGCCAAATCTATTGAAACCTGCAACTATTACTTCAAGAAACATCCACTAGAGAGTAGCGCAGTCGTATGAGACAGCCTCCCCCCTCCCCGTCTGCGTCAACCCTACAATTTGACTTCGGCCGTCTTGTAACTTTAACTTTTTATATCCTTTATAAAACTGTCTTGACAATTATTGTGCAATAGCATAAACAACAACGCTACTGAGGCGCTTCTTAAAACTGTGCGTGTCCCAGATACAAACGTTATAACCTAACACACACTATACCAAATTTATTGACAACAAAATATTATTTTAGTTCTTGTTACAATAACTTAGCCTCTTGATGTTCAAATAAATCACTATTTATGACACTTAATCTTTAATTATTATTTACACGTACAAGACACCTGAACATCGCACATGAAATTTTAACTAGTGGTAAAACGACCAATAACGTGTTGGCTTTTAAAAATTGTTTTAAATTACATAATAAATCCTATACTACAAATATTAAATAAATGGCAAAAGTATTATAAGTAGTGTTGTACATTTTAAGACAATTGTATGTAATATAATAATGGATTTTATTTTATTTTATTTATTTTTTTTGATACTATGATCAAAATAAATATGATATTTATACTAGTAGTTCTGTGAACAGTAGACCTCGCTCGTTGAAATAACAAATGTGGTTTTGAGCTTAGGTTAAAAATAGTGTGCCAGTAAGGAAGTAAGCACAAGGTTTAGCCAGTGAAACATTATTTACAATTCCCGCGATTCCGGGATTTCTAGTTCTCGTTTTAATTTCTTTTCTTGAGCTTTAACTGCTAAAGATTTTCTTTTAGGGGCATTGTGCTTTATTTAGGTTAATAATGCGCAAGATAGCTAAAAATATCGCGTTATAGAGGGACAACATACAATTAAATATTTACACACTTAAATAACACAAACTTAACAATGTATCTATGATTAACTTAAGTTAATCTATGATCTTAAGTTAACTTAAGTTCCATATCATATTCCAATATTAGAAATAATGAAAACAAACGATGTTAAAACGTCGTGATAGTTATCTCAACCCATGTACCAACACTTCCCACGGTGTGCTACGGTCATTTTTTGTATGTCCTTTATCGCCGCGCGGTTTCATTTGTTTCATCTCATTTTGTAATTCAAGTAAAAGCTAAGTGAAATACTTTTATGAAATTTACAATGATAATTTACACGCATACAGTTCAATTCTTTGATTTGTCCTCTACACTTTCTTATAATTATATGTCATTTTTGGGCAAATGATATATTCCTGAATTACTATTCAAAACAGGCCTAGTTTTGTTAGCAGTCTTGTAGTAGGAACATAAAAACTCGTGTTTTCAAAATAATAAATTTGAAATTGATAAATATTTTTATACAATTCTATTTAGAACTAAATTACGAAACTTTTTTATATTTTTGAAAAAATTACAAAAATGTGTACTACTTTTTATGTAGGCCTAAAGTTAAACATTTTCCTTTCGTTACTGAACGTGATTGTTTCTTGAGCTAATAACTTTCTTAATTTCACTTCAATAATTTTTTTTACTGGCATGTATGAATTCTTTAAACCTTTATCTACAAAAAATCTACGGAACACGTTTGAATTGGTTTAGAATAAAAGTATAAAAACATGGTTGAAATACAAAAACTTGGACGATTTTTAACAAATTCAAAGTTTACGGCCATTTTGTGAGCTTACCGTTAGAGATACGGAAAAAAATCAAGAATACAATTTTGTTTAAAATTTAGCAAAATGTTATTAGTTTTTAAATTCGACTTACGGTTAAGCCACAAACCGGCTTTGGAAAAAAGCTTACACTGAGAGAAACGGTCCGGCCGCCATTTTTATTTTATTTAAGGGGTTAAAAATGAAAAATGGAAAAAAACCTTATATATATACATGGCTCGGCCTAGGAATAAGGAACATTCATGCAAAAAATCATCAAAATCGGTCAAGGCATTTGGCCGTAATCGTGAGACAGACACACAGACGAAATGCCGAACGGTCGAGTTAAATTTCAATTATATCTGAAATTTATTAAACAATAGTAGATATCATATTTTATTTTGATCACAGTATCAAAAAAAAAACCCCTACACGGAATTTACCTAAACTGGGCGATCAGTTGTTAGTTGTGTTCGGTCCTACATACTGTAAAGGTAAATTCCTGGTAGATTTGTTTCTTTTAATTGTTAGATTACTTTCTTTTATTTGCAGTTGCATTATTACTTTCATTTGACTATTTTTCTATTGACAAACCATTGACAACTCACTAACAAAATGCCAAACACCGCCGGGCCAAATACTAAACACACACTCAACGATAAAATAATGTCGCTATTTTACTTTAATCGCTTCAGCGGGCCTGCAATAACCTTTCTGAACAACAATCAAACGAAAATAGTTCATTTCTCTTAGTATGACATCAGTAAGAAAGTGGGGAGGGGGGATAGTATATAATTACCAAAAAGGGTAACATTTATTTATTTCCCATGAGTAACATGGGATAACAGGATGTCCATAGGTTTACATAAGACTGTGTATGCAGGTTTGTTGCTTCGGGGTATTTTATGTGAATTAATAGACCATTTCTAAATGAAAATATATACTAAGATTTATCAATACAGTATATATGTTCACAAATAAGCAAGATATAAAATTTTACCAAATCTTCATAAGAATAACATTGGGGCTGAGTATGCAGGTTTGCTGCAACAAGGAACACAAAAAATGGATTTTATGCAAGTATCTATATAACTCAACTAGGTGACTCCACATACCAAGTTTTATTAATTTATGTTCATAATTAAGGGAGACGTAACATTTTACTTTTTCGCCATAAGAATAACATCGGGGCTGAGTTTGCAAGTTTGGTCTAAGACAAAACACAATAAGAATAAGTATATAATAACTAAGTAATAAATTAGTAAATAATTTAAATAAGAATAGTTGTTTGCTTTGTTTTCAAAAACAACATTTACTTTTTTACTCAGCTGTTATATTGAATTCGGTTGCAAAGTGGGAACACATGGCATTATAAATTAATTAGTCAAACAAGATTAATAAACAGTACCAGGAACTGGCACATACTTTCTCACAAACATATTTAAATTATTAAACAGATTCACGGTGACTTGTAGGGTGGGGTAGGAGACGTGATTTTGTATTAAAGTTGTTTTCCCATACAAATCCATAAAATAACGGAAAAACAAACTTTTCTCTAAAACGGCTCGAACGATTTTGATTAAAATTTTACAGTTTATAGTACTTTTGGTCCCTAATAAACTATAAAATTTTAATCAAAATCGTTAGAGCCGTTTTTGAGAAAAGTTGATTTTTCCGTTATTTTAAGAGTTTTTATGGGAAAATTAACCTTAAAAACAAAAAATTCACAAAAATGAAAAAAATTCCTGGAGATACCGTGGATTAGTACCTCCATACCAAATTTCATCAAAATCGGACGACTGGTTTAGGCTCTAGGTCTGATAACATCCACACAGACACATAGACACACAGACACACATACAGACACACACATAAACATCACTCCGAAAACCACTTTTTTAGGTTCAGGGGAGCCCAAAACGGATATTTCCACCAAAAACTCAAACTCGAAAATTTTGACGAATACAATACTTTCTCCATATACTATGGTATAGGGGGAGAAAGTAAAAATGGGCAAAAAGTAGTTTTTTTGCCAATTGTAAACTTTAACTTACGACTGAGTAAATTCAGGATTATGTACTTTTTTCTTGAATTTGTCTATGAAATTGTAATTGAAAATTCGCTGAGTTTACAGGTCTGTTGCGACGGAGAAAAATACTTATTGATATTTGGTCAGAGATAAAAAAGACGCCAAAATCTTTAATTAAAACATACGCTTCTTATGATTTAAAGGGAAAATTATCAAACGATGTAATTGTCTTTTTTTAAACTGATCTTAACCTCTAAAAAAGATTAATCTCGGTGATCTTACATCTCCTTATCTTTCACAGGAAATCTTAAGAAATGTAAATCCGGATTTCTTACACTACTATTAGGACACTGCAAATAATGACACTTCGCTGGACATAATCACTTAAAAACAAAATACTAATAGTAAATTAATTTAATTGAATTACTTATTTTAAACTATATTAACAGGGAAACACATAGCTGGTGTCAAACGACGAGTACTAGCATTGAAGAAACAACACTATTGTTGTTTCTTCAATGGTACTAGGAAACAGTTTAAGAAAGGGTCCGTTGTTGACAGGGGTAGTGAGTGAAAGTTGCAAATGTTTGTTTTGCGTGGATGAAGTGAGAGAGAAATATTTTGTGTACTAGCGCTCCTGTTGGTGAGTCGTCCAACTATTGTCTTCCAGTCGCTGAAAAGCGTAGACTTTTCCCTATACTCCTGTGCTTCTTATTGTATTCTGTATTCATTGATACTAGTCTAGTTTTCTCACAGATACAGAGCGCCAGATGAAGGGTTAATTAGTACCAATATGTAGCCTATAGGTGTATAATTGATTTTAAAATTAATGTCTATTAATTAACTAGAAATTCGTTAATGTTACAAATAGGTTTGATGTTGCCATATTCATTTAAAAAAAGTGTAATTTAAAGCAAATTATCTTTACAAAACTGTAAATCCTAACATAGTTTTAGAAATTTTGTTTTCGGTACCGAGTATCTAGATTGTTAAAATAAGTGTAAAATATTAACGATCTCAGTCAAATCTTCTCCTAATTCCCAATAAATTATATCAGTTTTTAAAACAAATTTAGTACCCTATAAATTACCTTTTAATTTCTAGTCTATACATAACCCTAGTTAATTCTTCCAAGTAATATGACATACTAGTAAGCCCCCGAGAAAAATCTCACGTAGATTAATTAGATACGCATCAGAAATATAATATCATTATTTATAAAAATTCTGTTTAAAAACAACAGACTTTATCTAGGCCTACCTGATGATGCTGACGGGGATTTTTAAATAGGTAAATGTGTACTAATAAAGATTATAAAACTGTAGGCCTATTTGTTAAACTTTTGTATTTATATACGTTATTATATATTTAAAGAAAGATTAAAATATTATCTTTTAAATTGCATTTTATTTTATATTGATAGATCAAATGATTTAGAAGTTATTAATATTATAGTGAAGAAATTAATAATGGAATATGTTTATATTATGTTATACGAAGATGTACGAATGTTTCCGAAGTTAAACGAATAAGTATCTCTTATTTAAATTTGTATAAACGAATATAGCCTAGTGATGGTAAAAGGTTACATTTATAAACAGTTTATATCATTAAAGCAAATATTATAACGTAGTATTATAACACATATTAGTTTTATAACTCATGTTATGAAAAATCATCTTCACAAGAAATTATAATGATTGAAATTGTAAGCATAACCCCGAAAGTATAATCAACACTGGGTTTGTTTAAGTTTTACATATGATGGGTGAAATCAGCTGTTATATAATATGTTACTCACGTACGTACGCTCACTAGCTTTTATAGGAGTTGAAACTAGTACTATAATACTAGTAATATGAACTAACCTAAAAGTTGCTTTGATCATCAGCTGTGTTTTTCGAGTCTAAGAATCTAAGGTCAGCAGTTCAAGGTCAATGGTCTCGCCACAATACTGCAATAATAGAGTAGCTATCTCAATCAACAAGTTGTTGTTCAGTGCGGTTGTGAAGATGTACGTCACGGAATTGTTGTATTTATGTTTCCTTGTGTGGTTCAGTTTTATACACTCTACAGTGTCACAACAAACGAGATGTGAGTATTGAACTAATCCAAACCTACGGAATAGTTTGTGTTGTTAGCAGTGTTACATTAATTTGTTTTACGATGATAGTGTTAAAATCAGTTAAACGATATTTAGCTTTCTTAAGACAAAAAAACTGTTTATTTGAGGATGTTTTAGTAATACTAAAATTTCTTTACTGAATGTTGTCCTAACTGTTACGTTTTACAAATCGATTTAGATTTTACGATTTATAATCAAGACATAAGTGTAAAAGAATATTTCCGTTCTCTTGTTTACGATCGAAACATTTAACGAGCTTTGCCCCACGTGTGTCTAGAGTTGCGTAAGTTAATTATGGCAACTGCGTGAAATTTCATTAAAATACAAAATATGTATTTCTAACAGGTTATACAGTTAGGAATGGGTTTTCAGTAGTAGTGCAAACGTTATCTACAAACAATTTGAGCTATATTGATGGTCATGTGTTTAGGTGGAATCAAAAAATAATTAAAAACTGTTGAATTGTTATTTTGATAAATTTATATTGATTAATGCACAACTTTAAAAAAGTCCTCTTTAGAAAACCCGAGCAAAATGGAAAGTTTATTTCAAAACAATTTTCCTGTAATCTTCTAGTGAGTAATACGAAAACATCCTTTTATATAATACATGAAGCCGTTTTTTTGTGAACACAACTCCTCCGTTATTTACGGACTAAATTTAATGTTTGAGTTGTCAAAAAATTCGTCTTATTTCGATGTTTTGCAATAAGGTTTTAGATGTTAAAAATTCTTATCCTTAATGGCATGAGCTAATCTCAAAGGTCGGGTTTTCCCCACAAGATTACCATGGAACGAATTTAAAAATCATTTCTATACAAAACAGCTGTTTATAATAAGAAACAAACTAATCCAGCTGCTCTCGTAAAAGTAAATAATGATTTTTAAATAACAGATAATACAGTTGATTCGGATGTCCAGCTTTCAGTACAAAATAATATTTTAAGTTAGGCCTATACTTAACCAACACATGTTTCAACACACACAAAACAATAAAAACTTGCGTTAAGAAATTTAAAAATAAGAAAAAATAAGACCTATTTATTGATAATATACGGTAATTGATAGAGCGTTTTTGGTTAGGTTAAGTGTACACCTGAGCCTTATTGGTTCTTTTAACCTTTATTATAACTCTGTTGTTATAAAATGTACGCAACCTAGTTTTGAGGTTATTATTAATCCTACACCTTTATTATAAATAAAACATAACATATGTTTTTAGAAGGTTCCATCGGGGATTGGCGTGCGGAGCACGCAGGGTCTCCCCTAGTAAAAATATATTTGTATTAAAAGTAAAAATAGTAGGTAAATATTTGTCAGGTCATGTTCTTGTGAACTTGAAATTGGTTTTGACTCACTCCTGTTTCCCTTTACAGTAAGTTGCTGCCAAAAAGTGTGAATAGACTTATTACTCCGAATTCCGTGAAACAAAAGGTGTATCCACACAACTTAGGGGTTATCGACCCTGATTCTGAAACTCAAGGTTCCATGTTTTAATCCTGACAAAGCCAAATTTTGCAGTTGGATTTATTTAATGATACCCGTTCGGAGTTTTCACCTAAAAAACCAAAAATATAAATACGTACTCGGCCAAGAATGCCTCAAGTCGATTCTCGCTTGTTCCGCATTCTCGCTTATTCCAACATTGTACGGACACTCTCATCGGC
>JAGFPH010019937.1:0-14697 GCA_018207615.1 Philaenus spumarius
AAAAGACGAACAAGTTTATAAGAGAGGGGCGCCAAACCCTGATCTCCCGTGTGCCAAAAAGAACCCCTTGTACAGACAATGGCTGTTTCATTACATCAGCCGTTTTCTTCTTTACAGCCTCAACTAGCTCAAAACGTGACCTTTTAATCACTGATTTAACTTTTGGGAAAAGATAAAAGCCACATGGTTCTAAATCTGGGAATATTTGCTGTTGCAATAGTTTCAATGAAAAAAGGATTACTATTTGGGAATTAACTTGTAAATAATTATCCAAAACAATCAATGACAGATATAATATTTTATGAGTATAAAAAACTGAGTTATTTGCTGTAGGCCTACTATAAATTAATTATTTTGGTAGAAAAGATTATAAAAAACTCGGTTACACATTCACTATGTGAAATTTATGATTCAACAGACTTTATGTTGTAAATAGTGCTATATATGTGGGAAAATTTTGTGTAAAGTAAGCAACTATGTATTCAGACTGTGTAGGCTAGGACTGAATGTATTGTGTTTATAAATTTTGTAGTGAAAATATATAGATTGGTACATTTAAGGTTTATTGGTTAGGGTGTTGTCATGTAATGAAACACAAGTACGTTTTACCAAAGATAATTTTTAATGTTGTTAGGCCTATTAAACAATATTCAACTTTCTTTAAGAGGTTAGGTCGATTAAATTTCTTTTTGGTTGACTCACAGTTTAGTAATTTGACTTACGAATATGAATAAAATAAGGCACTGCTAATTATAATATAGTAATAATAATTTATGTACTCACCAATAATACAAGAAATATAAACCAAAAACTATACGAACCTTATAACTCACAATAAACGGGACTGGGTGTAATAACTAATGATAGGCAAAATTTAAACGGCAGACGTGAGAATTTTATAACAATATTTTAGTTGATAAAATGTATAATTAAAAAGATTAACTCGGTAAGTTGGTGACCAGGTTGCACAAAAATAAAAAACGTGGTTCTGCCGGCGGAAGTGATGACGCAATATCGGCAAAGTCGGACATGAAAAAATTTTCTTTTTAGGGTTACTATGGGTTATCTATCATTTACTATGGGACGAAAACGGCTCTGGTACCATTTACTGTGGGACGTAACCCGCTCAGCTACCATTTACTGTACCGGTTTCCGTTTTGATGTTAATCGGGAAAGCCGGATCAGCGTATATTTGCATCGACTTCATAAGTATATGGAAGGCGGGTCTGAAACTGTCGATGCAAAATGGACGTTAGCCACAACCCAGAGGAATTAATTTATTATCAACCCTGATTTTACCCGATTGCCTTAAGCCGTAGTCACCAAATCCGATTCCGCCAGCTTTTAACGAGCGCTAAATTAATTAAATATACATATCTAAATATTACACCTTAACTGAATCTAACACTAGTCACCATATTCACACGATAGGGTTGCAACCGAACTCAACTTATTACCCCTAAATACTATTTACGAGTGCGCGATTTGTTATAATTATACGTTACGCGAATACCGATTATTAAATATATAATTACTTTGCTTAAGGCATAATATTAAACGTTACAGTGAGCCTAGAAGTTTGTAGCCGACGGACGCTGTGGACCTGCTGCTAGCGTATAGTTGTTGCGTCGGCACTCCTAACTAGACTGGTTTTTTAGGTCAATGTCAAGTACAAGGTTGATTCATACGCGCATGCGCGCACTAGTATAGCTCCAGGCAAGGACTTAGGATAAGTCGTTGCAGCATTGTTGGGAAGTTAGCTACATGGAGTGTAAAAAAAGTATTTTTAAAAGAGTACAAAGATTTTATTAATAATAATACAAATAGAAGGATAATTATATATATTATCATTGAAGTGGTGGCACCGTATAGTATAGTAGTTCATAGGGGTAGTTTTTTTATTCTCAAAATTTGGAATGTGCACAACCTTGAGCGGCCATCTACCTTTCCATCAAGTTGAGTGGCAGCATCGAAAGGGAAACAGAAGAATTTTATTTTCATGTGGATTACTACTGTACCCCCTGTGATTGGTTTTTATAAATATTTATAACTTTTCTTAATTTTGAATTTAAATACTGTTTTTAATAGTACTATACTATTAATCATAGACTACTATGAGCTTTTAAAAACATTTTATCTCAGTTGTCATCTTTTTAATTATTTTACACAAACTTTTATAAAACCTTTTTGAAAACAAAGCAAAACCTGTACATGTACATTAATTTTTATAAATGACTACTTTTACATACTAAAAATATCATTTTTTTCCTTAAAACTACTTCTTTTTACATTTAGAACCTATAACTAAAATATAACAAAATATTAGTTTCCAACAGCTTAAAAATATATAAACATAAGTTAACTGCAATGGTATTCTGCAAGACCGCTTCCGACCACTCCAGTGTTAAAACCAGATACACAGTAAGGACACAAAGTTGTTACTGCATTTGACAGAGACAGAGAACAGTGTATAATTAATAGAGACAAAAAATACTCTTTGGCAGTATATATAGCGCTGTCACAGCTGTCTGTGGCTATTTGCCAAACTGCAAAAAGTATACAATATTTTACTTTAAATTTGTTTTCCATTCGGTATTTTTATAGTAACAGCTTTGGATTTCCTACTAGGTAGATTATTCAGCTGCTTATTGCTGCTCCGGACACTGCAAAACCATGAAAAAGATTCCATCTTGTCATGTACGTTTTATTATTGATTAGAAATATGAATTGCTTCTAGTGTCTTAAATTACTATTATAGGTGTTATATATTACCTGTTTGCCCTACATTATATGTTAATTTTGTAATGATTTCGGAACATAAAATGTATTTATTTAAAAAAAGGGTTAGAACGAATTTTTGACTATAAATTGTCTAGCACTGCAAGCTGCTTGAAGGTTTGGTTGTGAGGGACCATTGATTTCTCTATCCCAGTTTTTCATTAAGTTGAATTATTTATTTGTAAGTTACTACTTGATGGAAAATGTACATAAATCAAACTAACTGGACCATTGGATGTACTACTACTAATGGAGTGTATCCAAGCAACTACTGCCAAAACTATATTCTCCCTTTAATGATTAAAACTGTATAATTTTTAACATTCAAACAAAAAGAAGTTTCAGCAGTTTCTTAAATTGACATAATAAAATACTGTTTTTGCTTTTTAAATGGTTTATGAAACTTCAACTATCAACTACATAGTATACTTAAAGAAAAGAGGAGATTGAAGAAAGGATCAAATTAACAACCTACACAAAACAGAATAAAGAAAAACCACAAAAAATAACTCAGAAAAATTATGTTTTATGTCACTACCCTGATCTACATTTTGATTTCTTACTCATCATCCTTAGAGGGTTGTTACTCTACAAAATTATGAAAGTTGTAGCGTACATTATTCCATCCTAAACACTGCACACTAATAACTGGTGTAGATAGTAAAATTAATAACAAGCACTATATAAGCCACAAAAAATATAAATATAAATAAAACTAATAACAATAAATAATAATAATATATTAGACATTAAAACTACAACAAATAAAACTTAACAAATATGGAAATTCATCTTGACCTAAGCAGAAACAAATATAATAATATTAGTTTGAAATAGTCCTTTTATAAACATTCATTAACATGTCATTGTCAGTGAATATGGAAATACTTTCTAAGCTGTTTAATATTTTTGTTAAAAGACACTTCTTTCATTAACCTAATATTGGTTATTTCCAAGTTCTGTTAGTTTCAATAATGTCTATTGTATAATAATCTTGGCTATACTAGATAGATAAACAAATAAAATAAATAAATAATAAATAAAATAAATAAATAAAACCTAATAGTGGTTATTTCCAAGTTCTGTTAGTTTCAATAATGTCTATTCTACAGGGTGTTCCCGAACTCTCTGGACCCCTTTTGTGGATATGTTCCTGGGATCGAGACAAACATATTTCACAATATAAACATGGGTCTACGGGGCTTATTTTTTCAAAGCTGTCTGTATGTGTTTTTTACAAAATACTTAATATTTTTAAAAGTAGAAAGGATATTGAGCTCAAACTTTGTAGACCTATTTGTTGCGTATACTCTTATCACTTTACGAAAAATTAGAACATTATTTTAAATATTTTCAAAATGGCGGTGGTTTATAATTTTTAATGTCAAATATCTCAAAAACCGCTAACTTTACAAAAATATTACAAGAGACAAAAAAGTTTACTTTTTTTATGACAAACACAATGGTTTTTTTATTTTGTCTGTAGATCAAAGGATAAAAGAGATATTGACAAAAAAAAGAAAAATGCATTTTTTGGTAGTTGTCAACAATACCCAGAATTACTCTAGAAACAAAATATTTTGAAGTTATTATGAGCTAAAATAATCAGTTATTTTCATTATGTTCCGAGCACTTCCAGAGCTGATTCTACAAACAAAAAATAATGAAAAAAGTTCATATATTCATAGGTCCGGAATGCTTCGTTAGAGAGTTTACCCGTGTTTCAGATTACTCACAGAAACGAATCCCTATTGAAATATGTAGGACGTTATTATTATTATTATTATATAGAGGGTTTATGTGATCCACCACCGGGACCCACTGCACCTAAACCATGAGGTCCTCTGTGCCCCATGTCCAGGCAGTAGTTCACATCAAACCCGCCCTTTTTGCAAACCGAAGAAGTCCGTGGGGTCCTTCCTCTCGTCGTATATGACTGGTGTCAGGGTATCCTTGTCCCAGATATTTCTGCCTCATTGATGCGAGGGCATCACATTCGCATAGAACGTGGAAAGAAGTTTCCTCCTTCTCTCCACACCTTCGACATAATGGGTTGTTCTCCAGCCCCATTAGGTGGAGGTGCCTCCTCAGAGAGTTGTGTCCCGTCAGTAGACCGACCAACAACCTCACTTCTGGCCTGCCAAGACCCAGCAGTGTTCTGCTTAGGCGTCCATCCAGGCCTTCAATGAAGTCGTGTGCCTGTCTCTGACCTCTTACTGTCTCTCTCCATCTACGCAAGTGTCCTGATTGAACATTTTTTCTTACACTTTCTTTCCCATAGACTCTTGATATTCCTATCATTGGTTCTGGGCCCATCGGAGGAGTTCCTGCTCCTCTCTTAGCCAGTTTATCTGCTATTTCATTCCCTTCCACTCCTTCATGTCCAGGGACCCAAACAAGTCTTACCTGCCTACTGCTTGACAACTTATCCAGCAGTAATTGGCATTCCCAGACCAGTTTTACTGTACTTTATTAAGTTCTCTTTTTGCCCATTCCTTCCTGGTAGCAGGCCACCAGACTAAAGAGGCAAAAGTTAGAGATGGTCTTATTATAGTAACATAGAGCCAGTTCATCATCTGGGGCCGAAGCCCCCATGAGCTTCCAATCGCTCTTCTGCATGCCCAGAAAGCGTTACACGCTTTTGCTGCCTTCCTTCTTATGTGTTCACTCCAGATCAGCTTTGTGTCTAGGGTGACACCTAAGTAATTAGTTGTTTCGGAGCATGTAAGTCTTTGTCCCAGTAGACTGGGCATGTACAGACCATCCGTCCGACGTTTCCTAGTAAAGAGAATGAGATCTGTTTTCCCTGGGTTTACAGCCAGACCCACTCTCTCACACCAGCGTTCCAACCATTTGAGTGAGCTTTGGACGATGTCAGATACAGTCCCTGGGAATTTGCCTATTCCCAGAATGCATATGTCGTCCGCATAACCTTGGGTATAAACTCCTCTCTCATTTAGTCCCACAAGCAGATCATCCACTACCATAGACCATAAGAGAGGTGAAAGAACTCCCCCTTGGGGGCATCCACGCGCAACCTCAATTCTAATTTCACTACTGTTTAATTGTGAGATCGCCATTCTATTTTCGAGATAAACTTTTATCCAGCGGGTGATAGTGTGTTCTACCCCCCGCTTGATTAATGCGTCTGTCATGGATTTGAAGGAGGTATTGTTAAACGCCCCTTCGATGTCCACAAAAACTCCCATCGCAAGTTCTTTCTGCTCCAGCACCTTTTCCACCCTGGCTACCAGTTGGTGGAGTGCTGTTTCGACAGATTTGCCTGCAATGTATGCATGTTGATTTTTATGAAAAGGATTTGCAGCCACTGCTCCATCCCTTATGTATCTATATATCAGTCTTTCCAACGTTTTAAGTAGGAATGATGTTAAACTAAAAGGTCGGAAGTCTTTTGGATTACTATAAGTTCCTTTCCCTGGTTTAGGGATGTAAACTATTTTCGCTAATCTCCATGACCTAGGTATGTGTCCTAGAGCAAGAGATGCCCTAAATACTTTTATTAGCCATGGCACCAGCTTATCTCCGCCCCTCTGGAGAAGAGCTGGGAATATTCCATCTGGTCCTGCACTTTTAAAAGGGTCAAAGGACTTTATTGCCCATTTGACCCTGTTGCCAGTTATTATCTTCTTTGCCATTTCCCAGTCAACCTTCCCTATCACATCCGGGATGTTTTCTTCCCGCAATGTCACAGTTTCAGCGGATCCTGGAAAGTGTGTTATTGATAGATACCTCAGGGTATCTTCTTCCGTTTCCGTCATTTCCCCTGATGGAAGCTTGAGGGGACCGAGTCTTCCTACCGGGTCTCTGATGAGTACTTTTTGAAGTCTTGAGAGTTCGGAGATGGTCTCAATGCCATTGCAAAAGATCCTCCAAGAGGATCTAGATGCCCTCCGAACTTCTCGTCTATAGTTATGTTGCCTTTGCCTAAACTCCTCCCAGTCTCCAGGGTTATCAGACCGCTTGGCCTTGTTAAAGCTTTGGCGAGTCTGCCTACGATGGGATTCCAGGGTCTGGTTCCACCGCAGTCCCCGAACCTGGGGTTGAGCTTTGAGCATGCAGCAATTCCTCTCATACGAGTTTGTTAAAGCTTCCTGTAGATAGCCTACAGTTAGCTCAAGATCTACATGATTGCGAATGGTCTGGATAGGACCATCATTTAACTTTGTCTCCAGGCTTTCTTTAAAGGAATCCCAATCCGTCTGTCTTGGGTTCCTTATAAGCCTGCTCTCTGTCTCAGCCCCGCACAGTTTAAACTGAATGCGCCTGTGATCAGAGAGTGTTGGTTCCGTAGAAACTTGCCACCCATTCACTCTTCCAAAAAAGTGTGGAGGAGCAAAGCGTTATGTCAATGACCTCCTTCCTTAGTCTATTTTGGAAGGTGTGGTCATTCCCAGTATTTAGAACCATAAGATTGGTTCCGCTTAAGTAATTAAGGAGGGCCTCCCCTCTAGCGTTGGTGTTGGTACTTCCCCATATCACATGATGTGAATTAGAGTCGCACCCCACCACCACCGGAATGCCCTTCTTGTTACATTCTAATATTAGTTTTGCATCTCCTCTGATGGAGGATGATGATTTATATCATATGGAAAATAAGCCGAACAAACAACTACTTCCCTCATGACTTCATCTATTTTAATCTTAACTTTAACTGCCACTAGGTCATCGGAAAGGAAACCCGCCACCGGTCATGACTCCAACCCTTTTACCATGACCGCCGCCCTTGGCCTTCCTTCCCCGCCACCACCATACAACCTATAACCAGTTACGTTTAACCCTTTTATGTTGCCTCCATACAGCCAAGGTTCCTGTATGAGAGCAACATGTACATTATTCTCAACTAAACACTGAGAAATCAGCCGTGAGGCCGCTATACTATGTTGTAAGTTAGCCTGAATAAAACTAATTTCACTCACCTTCTTGTTCTTGTGGGGTCCAGCGATGATCTTCTTGTCCCCTGAGTGGTCTGTTCCTATAACGGGAGCGACGGGACCACCATACATTGCATGCTCCCCTCCTACTGTTCCTCTCCTTCTTTCTCCTCCTCCTTCCTAGGCTTCTCTCCCAGCGGTGTAAACGCTGCCTGTGCGAAGCCGTAAAAAGGTTTCCATTTGTGGGAGTTCTCCAGTACTCCAGCACTGATAGAATCGATGCTGAGCACAAGGCGGACTCTCTTCATTCCGTCCTCCTTGCGCTCGAAGACCCTCCAGCCCTTTGTATTTAGGCCTTCGTTTCTTCCCAGCATCTTCAGGACCCTCTCAGTAGGTACAGGTGGGCCAGGGAACCAGGCTACCACCTTCTTGTACTGAAGAAGGTCCTCCATCTTCATGACTTTTAGTTTCTTACCCCCGACCTCTCGACCGGGAATAATACTCTGCAGCCAATCTGCAGAGCGTTGGTCGGCACAAATACCGATGACAGCTCCTTTAGATAAATAGTTATCCCGGAACTTTGGAACCGCCTCCTCTTCTGGCATGCTAAACATAGCCTCAAAGATGGCGTTCCTCACCCCGTTCAAACTATCATCATCCAGGAGCTTATCCTCTGGATAGGCCTCCGGTACAATAGCCACCCTGATTCCAGGTGTGGTTACCTTGGCGTACATACCTTTGGTTGTTCTCTTACGAGTAACATCCTCCGGTGTGGTACCCGCTGGTCGTGCCTTTTTCTCCGCTTCGGAGATCAGACCGACACTTTGGGTACCCGATGTTCCAGGTTCCGGCGATCTAGGCCGTTTCCTGTCTGACTTGAAGCTAGGGGAGTTCGCTACAAAAGGTCTGGCACCCTGCACTGCCGGGGTGGTCTCTACCCCGTTTCCGGCCGCAGCAGCAGCTTGTTCAGCCGCCCGTGCCTCCCTCCGTTGCCTTCTCTCCCATCTTGTAGGCTTCCTCTTTTTTTTCCCTTTTTCCACCTTTGAAGAAACCTCCATAGGTGTCTGAACATCTTCCACCTCTCCACCCTCCTTCGGCCACAGATTGTCAACAGAGACTGTCGGACCCTGTGGCGAGCTTGGGTTTGAAGGTGGATATAACAGGGCTGTCTCGTAGTTGCTCGAGCCGATCGACATCAACGATCCCTGCGTATCTTCGTCCTGGGTTAGACCTGCTACCCCAGATTCTTCTTTTTCTTGGTATGAGCTGGGAGACTCTGAAACAAATGGCACGTTAAAAGTTTTTTCCTTTTTGTCATTCATTTCATTAATTGGTTTTGATTGTATTGCATTTGTTATGTTGTGTGTGTATGAGTAAACAGCATTTCCGACTACTCAAAACTGCTCCATCCGCCCTCAACCACCTATAACCTGCTCCTGTCAGTCCCAGTGGCCTCGGCGGGGCCCCCCGCCCCTGCCTGCATGGTCCCATCCAGTCACCATCTGGCAGTGAAAGCAGAGGCGAGATTTTCGCCAGTTGATAGGGCAGCCAACTCATGCTGGTTAGGCTGAGTCGGGCCCCTGTACTACCTGGCAGCCCGGTGTGCCTTCCCGGTTTTCCCACTGTACCCTCTGGGTACCGACAAAGTGCAGAGGCTCGCTCAGGCAAATAGAACAGCCCGATCAGTTTTTGTGCTGTGTGACATATCTATGTTATCATGGTTAGTGTGGATGCATGCGTGTGTGTAAGTGATTGAGTGTATTTCTGAGTTAGGGACTTGGTGGGGTCACTACTCCCAGCGGCTATACACTACAACCGTCCCTGCCGTGGAAGTTTAGCTCCCAGTCTAGATCCGCCATGTTCAGTATTAGCAGGGCCACCTCCTGCAGGACATGATTCATCACCATGTTTATGGTCACGTCCTTCCTTGCAGAGTTGGACGTAACCCCACGGACGGTCTTGAGTAAAGTGTCCTTGAAGGGTTTGTTAGGCCCAACTCTACTATACTCCTGGGAATGGGACAACCCCATCTCCTTGGCCCCATGTAGGACGTTAATTAAGGTGTAAAATTATTTTATTTTATTTAAAATGAGCAGGTAAATTTTAAAAAAATAGGTCCCACTACCTACTGTGTAACTGCAGTAATTGTTGCGATATTTGACCCAGAACGCAAAATTCGGTCTCAATTCGGACAGCAACATGGGTGAAATCTTTCGCCAGCTGTAACTCGCTAACGAAACATTTCCGGACCTATTAATATATGAACTTTTTTCTTTATTTTTTGCTAGTAGAATCAGCTCAGAAAGTACTCAGAACATATTGCAAATAAATGATTATTTTAGCTCATAATAACTTCGAAATATTTTGTTTCTGGAGTAATTCTAGGTATTGTTGACAAAAAATACATTTTTCCTTTTTTTCGTCAATATCTCTGTTATCCTTTGAGCTACTGACAAAGTAAAAAAACCATTGTGTTTGTCATTAACAAAGTAAACTTTTTTGTCTCTTGTAATTTTTTTGTAAAGTTAGCGGTTTTTGAGATATTTGACATTAAAAATTACAAACCGCCGCCATTTTTAAAATATTTGAAATAATGTTCTAATTTTTGGTAAAGTGATAAGAGGTTACACAAAAAATAGGTGTACAAAGTTTGAGCTCAATATCCTTTCTACTTATAAAAATATTAAGTATTTTGTGAAAAACACATACAGACAGACAGACGAAAAATAAGCATCGTAGACCCATGTTTATATTGTGAAATATGTTTGTCTCGATCCCAGGAACATATCCACAAAAGGGGTCCAGAGAGCTCGGGGACACTCTGTATAATAATCTTGGCTATACTAGATTTTTCAAACCTATACTGTATTTAAATTGTGTTCTTTAAATCTCGTTAAGATTTTTGCTTTTTTTACCAAGATAAACCTTTACATTGTGTCTCACATTAAATGTCATAAATTCCATCCTTAAGAAAATCCAATAACTAATAATAAAATTATGTAATATTATCAAAATTATCTAATAGATCGAACATTTTGGCAAGCGTTGAGTCAAAAGAAAATGTCATATATTTACTTGGCTGTATATATTTTCGCCTTTATTTATGTAGGTCGCAGTGTCATGGAATTGTTTCTAACATATTTTAGTTTATATTTCCTTAGTATTCATATGCTATCATATCATTAACTTTATTCCCCAATAAACTGAGTTATACTTTTGATTATCACTTACTTTTTTGAAAAACCTTCTGGTGCAAGAGCAATTTTACCCCTAATTGGTATATACTACTAAAAGTTGCAAGCTTATGTTTGTAACAATGATTATATTATTGAATTTACTGGGTCTGCCATCTGTCATGTTGGATCCACCATATTGAATAAAACTTTATTTATTTAAATAAGAAAGGCAAAACATTGTTTTAATGAAAATTTGAGAAGAAAAAATGGTAAAAGCCGTTTTGTCGTCATGCCTTTGTTTTCAATTTATAAACATTCAAAGTCGGAATGACGGGAAAATCACATTAGCAATTAAGTTGGGTTAAATGCAACATCAAAACTATTCTTTTGTGTTTTTCCTGCAGAAAAGACACAATAAGTGAACTTTAAATATTAGCAATACTAACAATATTGATATTAATAATAAAAAGTAACTAAAAATTAACTAGCAACACAACTACAAATTGAATGGCTATGGCAACCAATATTACAATATTTATTTAAAAAATTTAATAAAAGTTTCATTATAAATTACTAATATAATACATTTTTAAAGTATAACATTATACAATGTTCAAAATGCTTCCCCTTAATTATAAAGATATAATAATCCCAAATTTTATCCATTTATAACATAATGTAGCCTATATTGTCTGGTGGTACACAAACAGATTCGTCAATATTCGTTTTTTCAGAGTTTAACGTTTTTAAATTTTTTAGTAAATTCCAAATCATTAGGAAATGCAAACAATCTTCTCATTAACTCCTAAAAATTTCAATAGTCAATTTTAAAATCAGACAATGGATTTTAGCCAATGTTGGAACAAGAGAAATTAAGGATCAAACTGGAAATAATATATTTAAGGGAAAATTTCAAGTACGTTTTGTGTGGTCTAAACATGATTTCGTGGGTAAGAGATGTTTAGAAAGGCTTAAAATGTTTTTAAGAAATAAGATAAATAAAGAACATTTTAATTAATTATGAATGCATTACCAATGATTTTAGTAAATAAGAATTTGATACATAGTACAAGCAACTTAAGTGGCCTAATTTGTGTACAGACAGTAATTTTCATCGTTAATTTTATTAAGAACACATATTTTCAATTGTTTTATATCTTGAAACCTTTTATTTAAAATTGCTGATTGTATAGTTTCAAATTATATTTTATGGATATTATAACATAATATACACAAGTCTAATTCGACACCTACAAATATTTATATGGGAAGTCCCCTAAATCCTGCATGACATACAATTTGAAGTAGACTGTTAATTAAAAATACAATACTTAGTTTCTTTATTTATTAATTTGAATGCAGAGAAAACATGAATCTGAGAAAATCTTTTTTTTATCATGCGAATACACACTCGTAAATAAAACAAAACATGTAATTAGAACTTAAGCAGACAGGTCGCGTTTAATATCATATGTAGCGAGATGAACATAGGGAAAGAAATAATTTGAGCACCCCCCTCCGAAGCTTGTTTTCTTTACCAAGATATTATTTGGAATTGGGAAGTTTCACCAAGTATTATCGACATATATGGTACTGTACGGAATGGAGGATGAGGGAAAGTCTAATCTTGGCAAAGACGGTTTTCGAATAAACACGGAATGTCAAATTATTTAACATCAGTGTAGACTGTATTGTAATTCAAATTTTCCTGGAAATTTTAGAGAAACAGCTTGAAATTTTTTGTTGTTGTAATACCAGAAGCTGATAGTATCTCCATTTAACTGCAAAATTAGGTATGTCTTCTGTATTGAAATATTTCATTGTTAAATCCAGATATGTAGGACGTTCATTTTAATAAGATCCACGTAAAAAACATACAATCCATACAATTTAAATAGATTATGTTTTTATCATTGTTTGCTAATTTGTGGGAGAACAGAGATTAACACATTTTCAAAGTGGTAACAACCCACCAACTAAAAATTTATAATCTAAATAAGTTTTGATCAAATGAAAGTTGAAATCATTCCATCCATTCGGTCAGTATATAAAAAGATGTTTTCATCAATTAAACAATTAATTTTTGAGAGTAATTAAAAATAACTAAATGATGAAAAAGGTTATGTTAAGTGTTTGACACATGTTTGTAGATTATGTTATTCAAATTTCTTTAAAGACAAAAATAGCTTGGTGAAAAATACGGATTTCCGGAGCGATTTAGAATACAAAATAATTAAATTGGTTGACACACTAAAATGACTGAAAAAACTGGTATCAGTGAAATGCGTTAACACATGTACAAATTCAATTTTAGAAAGATTCTTCATTTTGCATCACAGTTTGTATCACAATCCAATGAGGGTTAACATTTCAAAAGGTAGTACCTTAATAAGTAGCAACATTTTCGTTTTCTTTTTAAAATTGTTGAGTTGCCACCCTGGCCTTGCTCATTTAGAGACAACATTTTTTGTCTTCACTAAAAATTTATAAGATGCCACACCATGGCCTTCTCCTATTTAAGGTAAACATTTTCGTCTTCCTTGGTTTATATTTGATTAGTTGCCACCATGGCCTTCTCATATTTATGGTAAACATTTTCGTCACCACTTAAAATTAACGAGTTGCCACCTCGGCTCTCTCCTATTTAGGGTAACATTTTCGTCTTCAATAATTTGTAGGTTAGATAGCTCAAAATATATACTGAAAGTTGATATTTTTTATTATATTTTGTATACTAATGGTGATAAACTTGATAAGTTGCTGTGGGATATTTCAGACACTGTAATATTCAATCATTGAAGCCATACACTTTACCTTTCATCCTGTTCTGAAATCGGGTAAAAGGTAGTTTTGTGAGTTTGATATGAGACTAAATATTGTTTGAACCTGTATATAATAGTTTAAGTATAAATATTTTAGACATTAATATAAATTTTTGTTGGATGGTAAAAACCATTGTTTATTTTAAGTTGAACCTAAAGTTTTACATAAATAAGGTACGGTACCTTATCGTCTTATCTATATTATTAGAAATTATGAGCCTTCAACTACAATTACCACTATTCACACCCTAGAATGCAACTTAATCATGCCATGTATGGATTAGTATTTTTACATGAATTTCCGTGTTCCTGTTGCTAAATTTCTTGTTTTCACAACTACATTCCGCATGATATTTTTACAAATGTTTTCATGAGATTGTGTTAACACTGCAACCAGGCAGCCTTGTAGCTGAGGGGTTAAAATACCTGACTGCAAAAACAAGTTTATTTCAGTCCAGTGATAACCCCTGTGTTTTTCATTTTAAAACGACAAAAAAATACAAATTAATTGAGCTCTTATGAACTACTTTCAGTTTATTTACCAATAGTAAAGTTATAATTTCATCACCTTAAGTATATACAAGTGTGCATAGTTTACATGATCCTACGTAGCTCCTCAACACTTAATTGATTTTAACAAATGAAGTTCATATTTTGTTTTTATCTCAGCAATGCTGTTGTGAAAGGTTATTTTAAGTATCAATTTTATGTTGCATGATCAGCTAATCAACAAAATTTTGTTTTGCAAATACCTTTACTTTATATTTGTATTTGTTTAACCTTTACAATTACATGAAAGAAGATGAGGAGTTGAATAAGTAATAGCCTACATTAATGGCTGGATTGAAACTGTTGAACCCTAGAGTATAACATCGCCACCTTGTCACCTGTCCATTACAGTCCAATCATATTTGGAGAAAATAGAAACTTAACTGAAAATAATTCGCTGAAAGGAGTGCACTTAAAGATGCATGGTCCTATATATAGTTCTCAGTAATAACACACCAAAAATCACAAACATTAGATTAG
>JAGFPH010019939.1:0-14696 GCA_018207615.1 Philaenus spumarius
AAAAGACGAACAAGTTTATAAGAGAGGGGCGCCAAACCCTGATCTCCCGTGTGCCAAAAAGAACCCCTTGTACAGACAATGGCTGTTTCATTACATCAGCCGTTTTCTTCTTTACAGCCTCAACTAGCTCAAAACGTGACCTTTTAATCACTGATTTAACTTTTGGGAAAAGATAAAAGCCACATGGTTCTAAATCTGGGAATATTTGCTGTTGCAATAGTTTCAATGAAAAAAGGATTACTATTTGGGAATTAACTTGTAAATAATTATCCAAAACAATCAATGACAGATATAATATTTTATGAGTATAAAAAACTGAGTTATTTGCTGTAGGCCTACTATAAATTAATTATTTTGGTAGAAAAGATTATAAAAAACTCGGTTACACATTCACTATGTGAAATTTATGATTCAACAGACTTTATGTTGTAAATAGTGCTATATATGTGGGAAAATTTTGTGTAAAGTAAGCAACTATGTATTCAGACTGTGTAGGCTAGGACTGAATGTATTGTGTTTATAAATTTTGTAGTGAAAATATATAGATTGGTACATTTAAGGTTTATTGGTTAGGGTGTTGTCATGTAATGAAACACAAGTACGTTTTACCAAAGATAATTTTTAATGTTGTTAGGCCTATTAAACAATATTCAACTTTCTTTAAGAGGTTAGGTCGATTAAATTTCTTTTTGGTTGACTCACAGTTTAGTAATTTGACTTACGAATATGAATAAAATAAGGCACTGCTAATTATAATATAGTAATAATAATTTATGTACTCACCAATAATACAAGAAATATAAACCAAAAACTATACGAACCTTATAACTCACAATAAACGGGACTGGGTGTAATAACTAATGATAGGCAAAATTTAAACGGCAGACGTGAGAATTTTATAACAATATTTTAGTTGATAAAATGTATAATTAAAAAGATTAACTCGGTAAGTTGGTGACCAGGTTGCACAAAAATAAAAAACGTGGTTCTGCCGGCGGAAGTGATGACGCAATATCGGCAAAGTCGGACATGAAAAAATTTTCTTTTTAGGGTTACTATGGGTTATCTATCATTTACTATGGGACGAAAACGGCTCTGGTACCATTTACTGTGGGACGTAACCCGCTCAGCTACCATTTACTGTACCGGTTTCCGTTTTGATGTTAATCGGGAAAGCCGGATCAGCGTATATTTGCATCGACTTCATAAGTATATGGAAGGCGGGTCTGAAACTGTCGATGCAAAATGGACGTTAGCCACAACCCAGAGGAATTAATTTATTATCAACCCTGATTTTACCCGATTGCCTTAAGCCGTAGTCACCAAATCCGATTCCGCCAGCTTTTAACGAGCGCTAAATTAATTAAATATACATATCTAAATATTACACCTTAACTGAATCTAACACTAGTCACCATATTCACACGATAGGGTTGCAACCGAACTCAACTTATTACCCCTAAATACTATTTACGAGTGCGCGATTTGTTATAATTATACGTTACGCGAATACCGATTATTAAATATATAATTACTTTGCTTAAGGCATAATATTAAACGTTACAGTGAGCCTAGAAGTTTGTAGCCGACGGACGCTGTGGACCTGCTGCTAGCGTATAGTTGTTGCGTCGGCACTCCTAACTAGACTGGTTTTTTAGGTCAATGTCAAGTACAAGGTTGATTCATACGCGCATGCGCGCACTAGTATAGCTCCAGGCAAGGACTTAGGATAAGTCGTTGCAGCATTGTTGGGAAGTTAGCTACATGGAGTGTAAAAAAAGTATTTTTAAAAGAGTACAAAGATTTTATTAATAATAATACAAATAGAAGGATAATTATATATATTATCATTGAAGTGGTGGCACCGTATAGTATAGTAGTTCATAGGGGTAGTTTTTTTATTCTCAAAATTTGGAATGTGCACAACCTTGAGCGGCCATCTACCTTTCCATCAAGTTGAGTGGCAGCATCGAAAGGGAAACAGAAGAATTTTATTTTCATGTGGATTACTACTGTACCCCCTGTGATTGGTTTTTATAAATATTTATAACTTTTCTTAATTTTGAATTTAAATACTGTTTTTAATAGTACTATACTATTAATCATAGACTACTATGAGCTTTTAAAAACATTTTATCTCAGTTGTCATCTTTTTAATTATTTTACACAAACTTTTATAAAACCTTTTTGAAAACAAAGCAAAACCTGTACATGTACATTAATTTTTATAAATGACTACTTTTACATACTAAAAATATCATTTTTTTCCTTAAAACTACTTCTTTTTACATTTAGAACCTATAACTAAAATATAACAAAATATTAGTTTCCAACAGCTTAAAAATATATAAACATAAGTTAACTGCAATGGTATTCTGCAAGACCGCTTCCGACCACTCCAGTGTTAAAACCAGATACACAGTAAGGACACAAAGTTGTTACTGCATTTGACAGAGACAGAGAACAGTGTATAATTAATAGAGACAAAAAATACTCTTTGGCAGTATATATAGCGCTGTCACAGCTGTCTGTGGCTATTTGCCAAACTGCAAAAAGTATACAATATTTTACTTTAAATTTGTTTTCCATTCGGTATTTTTATAGTAACAGCTTTGGATTTCCTACTAGGTAGATTATTCAGCTGCTTATTGCTGCTCCGGACACTGCAAAACCATGAAAAAGATTCCATCTTGTCATGTACGTTTTATTATTGATTAGAAATATGAATTGCTTCTAGTGTCTTAAATTACTATTATAGGTGTTATATATTACCTGTTTGCCCTACATTATATGTTAATTTTGTAATGATTTCGGAACATAAAATGTATTTATTTAAAAAAAGGGTTAGAACGAATTTTTGACTATAAATTGTCTAGCACTGCAAGCTGCTTGAAGGTTTGGTTGTGAGGGACCATTGATTTCTCTATCCCAGTTTTTCATTAAGTTGAATTATTTATTTGTAAGTTACTACTTGATGGAAAATGTACATAAATCAAACTAACTGGACCATTGGATGTACTACTACTAATGGAGTGTATCCAAGCAACTACTGCCAAAACTATATTCTCCCTTTAATGATTAAAACTGTATAATTTTTAACATTCAAACAAAAAGAAGTTTCAGCAGTTTCTTAAATTGACATAATAAAATACTGTTTTTGCTTTTTAAATGGTTTATGAAACTTCAACTATCAACTACATAGTATACTTAAAGAAAAGAGGAGATTGAAGAAAGGATCAAATTAACAACCTACACAAAACAGAATAAAGAAAAACCACAAAAAATAACTCAGAAAAATTATGTTTTATGTCACTACCCTGATCTACATTTTGATTTCTTACTCATCATCCTTAGAGGGTTGTTACTCTACAAAATTATGAAAGTTGTAGCGTACATTATTCCATCCTAAACACTGCACACTAATAACTGGTGTAGATAGTAAAATTAATAACAAGCACTATATAAGCCACAAAAAATATAAATATAAATAAAACTAATAACAATAAATAATAATAATATATTAGACATTAAAACTACAACAAATAAAACTTAACAAATATGGAAATTCATCTTGACCTAAGCAGAAACAAATATAATAATATTAGTTTGAAATAGTCCTTTTATAAACATTCATTAACATGTCATTGTCAGTGAATATGGAAATACTTTCTAAGCTGTTTAATATTTTTGTTAAAAGACACTTCTTTCATTAACCTAATATTGGTTATTTCCAAGTTCTGTTAGTTTCAATAATGTCTATTGTATAATAATCTTGGCTATACTAGATAGATAAACAAATAAAATAAATAAATAATAAATAAAATAAATAAATAAAACCTAATAGTGGTTATTTCCAAGTTCTGTTAGTTTCAATAATGTCTATTCTACAGGGTGTTCCCGAACTCTCTGGACCCCTTTTGTGGATATGTTCCTGGGATCGAGACAAACATATTTCACAATATAAACATGGGTCTACGGGGCTTATTTTTTCAAAGCTGTCTGTATG
Source organism: Philaenus spumarius (assembly GCA_018207615.1). Taxonomy (NCBI): domain Eukaryota; kingdom Metazoa; phylum Arthropoda; class Insecta; order Hemiptera; family Aphrophoridae; genus Philaenus; species Philaenus spumarius. The sequence continues at coordinate 4,007 of JAGFPH010019939.1, forward strand.
TGTTTTTTACAAAATACTTAATATTTTTAAAAGTAGAAAGGATATTGAGCTCAAACTTTGTAGACCTATTTGTTGCGTATACTCTTATCACTTTACGAAAAATTAGAACATTATTTTAAATATTTTCAAAATGGCGGTGGTTTATAATTTTTAATGTCAAATATCTCAAAAACCGCTAACTTTACAAAAATATTACAAGAGACAAAAAAGTTTACTTTTTTTATGACAAACACAATGGTTTTTTTATTTTGTCTGTAGATCAAAGGATAAAAGAGATATTGACAAAAAAAAGAAAAATGCATTTTTTGGTAGTTGTCAACAATACCCAGAATTACTCTAGAAACAAAATATTTTGAAGTTATTATGAGCTAAAATAATCAGTTATTTTCATTATGTTCCGAGCACTTCCAGAGCTGATTCTACAAACAAAAAATAATGAAAAAAGTTCATATATTCATAGGTCCGGAATGCTTCGTTAGAGAGTTTACCCGTGTTTCAGATTACTCACAGAAACGAATCCCTATTGAAATATGTAGGACGTTATTATTATTATTATTATATAGAGGGTTTATGTGATCCACCACCGGGACCCACTGCACCTAAACCATGAGGTCCTCTGTGCCCCATGTCCAGGCAGTAGTTCACATCAAACCCGCCCTTTTTGCAAACCGAAGAAGTCCGTGGGGTCCTTCCTCTCGTCGTATATGACTGGTGTCAGGGTATCCTTGTCCCAGATATTTCTGCCTCATTGATGCGAGGGCATCACATTCGCATAGAACGTGGAAAGAAGTTTCCTCCTTCTCTCCACACCTTCGACATAATGGGTTGTTCTCCAGCCCCATTAGGTGGAGGTGCCTCCTCAGAGAGTTGTGTCCCGTCAGTAGACCGACCAACAACCTCACTTCTGGCCTGCCAAGACCCAGCAGTGTTCTGCTTAGGCGTCCATCCAGGCCTTCAATGAAGTCGTGTGCCTGTCTCTGACCTCTTACTGTCTCTCTCCATCTACGCAAGTGTCCTGATTGAACATTTTTTCTTACACTTTCTTTCCCATAGACTCTTGATATTCCTATCATTGGTTCTGGGCCCATCGGAGGAGTTCCTGCTCCTCTCTTAGCCAGTTTATCTGCTATTTCATTCCCTTCCACTCCTTCATGTCCAGGGACCCAAACAAGTCTTACCTGCCTACTGCTTGACAACTTATCCAGCAGTAATTGGCATTCCCAGACCAGTTTTACTGTACTTTATTAAGTTCTCTTTTTGCCCATTCCTTCCTGGTAGCAGGCCACCAGACTAAAGAGGCAAAAGTTAGAGATGGTCTTATTATAGTAACATAGAGCCAGTTCATCATCTGGGGCCGAAGCCCCCATGAGCTTCCAATCGCTCTTCTGCATGCCCAGAAAGCGTTACACGCTTTTGCTGCCTTCCTTCTTATGTGTTCACTCCAGATCAGCTTTGTGTCTAGGGTGACACCTAAGTAATTAGTTGTTTCGGAGCATGTAAGTCTTTGTCCCAGTAGACTGGGCATGTACAGACCATCCGTCCGACGTTTCCTAGTAAAGAGAATGAGATCTGTTTTCCCTGGGTTTACAGCCAGACCCACTCTCTCACACCAGCGTTCCAACCATTTGAGTGAGCTTTGGACGATGTCAGATACAGTCCCTGGGAATTTGCCTATTCCCAGAATGCATATGTCGTCCGCATAACCTTGGGTATAAACTCCTCTCTCATTTAGTCCCACAAGCAGATCATCCACTACCATAGACCATAAGAGAGGTGAAAGAACTCCCCCTTGGGGGCATCCACGCGCAACCTCAATTCTAATTTCACTACTGTTTAATTGTGAGATCGCCATTCTATTTTCGAGATAAACTTTTATCCAGCGGGTGATAGTGTGTTCTACCCCCCGCTTGATTAATGCGTCTGTCATGGATTTGAAGGAGGTATTGTTAAACGCCCCTTCGATGTCCACAAAAACTCCCATCGCAAGTTCTTTCTGCTCCAGCACCTTTTCCACCCTGGCTACCAGTTGGTGGAGTGCTGTTTCGACAGATTTGCCTGCAATGTATGCATGTTGATTTTTATGAAAAGGATTTGCAGCCACTGCTCCATCCCTTATGTATCTATATATCAGTCTTTCCAACGTTTTAAGTAGGAATGATGTTAAACTAAAAGGTCGGAAGTCTTTTGGATTACTATAAGTTCCTTTCCCTGGTTTAGGGATGTAAACTATTTTCGCTAATCTCCATGACCTAGGTATGTGTCCTAGAGCAAGAGATGCCCTAAATACTTTTATTAGCCATGGCACCAGCTTATCTCCGCCCCTCTGGAGAAGAGCTGGGAATATTCCATCTGGTCCTGCACTTTTAAAAGGGTCAAAGGACTTTATTGCCCATTTGACCCTGTTGCCAGTTATTATCTTCTTTGCCATTTCCCAGTCAACCTTCCCTATCACATCCGGGATGTTTTCTTCCCGCAATGTCACAGTTTCAGCGGATCCTGGAAAGTGTGTTATTGATAGATACCTCAGGGTATCTTCTTCCGTTTCCGTCATTTCCCCTGATGGAAGCTTGAGGGGACCGAGTCTTCCTACCGGGTCTCTGATGAGTACTTTTTGAAGTCTTGAGAGTTCGGAGATGGTCTCAATGCCATTGCAAAAGATCCTCCAAGAGGATCTAGATGCCCTCCGAACTTCTCGTCTATAGTTACGTTGCCTTTGCCTAAACTCCTCCCAGTCTCCAGGGTTATCAGACCGCTTGGCCTTGTTAAAGCTTTGGCGAGTCTGCCTACGATGGGATTCCAGGGTCTGGTTCCACCGCAGTCCCCGAACCTGGGGTTGAGCTTTGAGCATGCAGCAATTCCTCTCATACGAGTTTGTTAAAGCTTCCTGTAGATAGCCTACAGTTAGCTCAAGATCTACATGATTGCGAATGGTCTGGATAGGACCATCATTTAACTTTGTCTCCAGGCTTTCTTTAAAGGAATCCCAATCCGTCTGTCTTGGGTTCCTTATAAGCCTGCTCTCTGTCTCAGCCCCGCACAGTTTAAACTGAATGCGCCTGTGATCAGAGAGTGTTGGTTCCGTAGAAACTTGCCACCCATTCACTCTTCCAAAAAGTGTGGAGGAGCAAAGCGTTATGTCAATGACCTCCTTCCTTAGTCTATTTTGGAAGGTGTGGTCATTCCCAGTATTTAGAACCATAAGATTGGTTCCGCTTAAGTAATTAAGGAGGGCCTCCCCTCTAGCGTTGGTGTTGGTACTTCCCCATATCACATGATGTGAATTAGAGTCGCACCCCACCACCACCGGAATGCCCTTCTTGTTACATTCTAATATTAGTTTTGCATCTCCTCTGATGGAGGATGATGATTTATATCATATGGAAAATAAGCCGAACAAACAACTACTTCCCTCATGACTTCATCTATTTTAATCTTAACTTTAACTGCCACTAGGTCATCGGAAAGGAAACCCGCCACCGGTCATGACTCCAACCCTTTTACCATGACCGCCGCCCTTGGCCTTCCTTCCCCGCCACCACCATACAACCTATAACCAGTTACGTTTAACCCTTTTATGTTGCCTCCATACAGCCAAGGTTCCTGTATGAGAGCAACATGTACATTATTCTCAACTAAACACTGAGAAATCAGCCGTGAGGCCGCTATACTATGTTGTAAGTTAGCCTGAATAAAACTAATTTCACTCACCTTCTTGTTCTTGTGGGGTCCAGCGATGATCTTCTTGTCCCCTGAGTGGTCTGTTCCTATAACGGGAGCGACGGGACCACCATACATTGCATGCTCCCCTCCTACTGTTCCTCTCCTTCTTTCTCCTCCTCCTTCCTAGGCTTCTCTCCCAGCGGTGTAAACGCTGCCTGTGCGAAGCCGTAAAAAGGTTTCCATTTGTGGGAGTTCTCCAGTACTCCAGCACTGATAGAATCGATGCTGAGCACAAGGCGGACTCTCTTCATTCCGTCCTCCTTGCGCTCGAAGACCCTCCAGCCCTTTGTATTTAGGCCTTCGTTTCTTCCCAGCATCTTCAGGACCCTCTCAGTAGGTACAGGTGGGCCAGGGAACCAGGCTACCACCTTCTTGTACTGAAGAAGGTCCTCCATCTTCATGACTTTTAGTTTCTTACCCCCGACCTCTCGACCGGGAATAATACTCTGCAGCCAATCTGCAGAGCGTTGGTCGGCACAAATACCGATGACAGCTCCTTTAGATAAATAGTTATCCCGGAACTTTGGAACCGCCTCCTCTTCTGGCATGCTAAACATAGCCTCAAAGATGGCGTTCCTCACCCCGTTCAAACTATCATCATCCAGGAGCTTATCCTCTGGATAGGCCTCCGGTACAATAGCCACCCTGATTCCAGGTGTGGTTACCTTGGCGTACATACCTTTGGTTGTTCTCTTACGAGTAACATCCTCCGGTGTGGTACCCGCTGGTCGTGCCTTTTTCTCCGCTTCGGAGATCAGACCGACACTTTGGGTACCCGATGTTCCAGGTTCCGGCGATCTAGGCCGTTTCCTGTCTGACTTGAAGCTAGGGGAGTTCGCTACAAAAGGTCTGGCACCCTGCACTGCCGGGGTGGTCTCTACCCCGTTTCCGGCCGCAGCAGCAGCTTGTTCAGCCGCCCGTGCCTCCCTCCGTTGCCTTCTCTCCCATCTTGTAGGCTTCCTCTTTTTTTTCCCTTTTTCCACCTTTGAAGAAACCTCCATAGGTGTCTGAACATCTTCCACCTCTCCACCCTCCTTCGGCCACAGATTGTCAACAGAGACTGTCGGACCCTGTGGCGAGCTTGGGTTTGAAGGTGGATATAACAGGGCTGTCTCGTAGTTGCTCGAGCCGATCGACATCAACGATCCCTGCGTATCTTCGTCCTGGGTTAGACCTGCTACCCCAGATTCTTCTTTTTCTTGGTATGAGCTGGGAGACTCTGAAACAAATGGCACGTTAAAAGTTTTTTCCTTTTTGTCATTCATTTCATTAATTGGTTTTGATTGTATTGCATTTGTTATGTTGTGTGTGTATGAGTAAACAGCATTTCCGACTACTCAAAACTGCTCCATCCGCCCTCAACCACCTATAACCTGCTCCTGTCAGTCCCAGTGGCCTCGGCGGGGCCCCCCGCCCCTGCCTGCATGGTCCCATCCAGTCACCATCTGGCAGTGAAAGCAGAGGCGAGATTTTCGCCAGTTGATAGGGCAGCCAACTCATGCTGGTTAGGCTGAGTCGGGCCCCTGTACTACCTGGCAGCCCGGTGTGCCTTCCCGGTTTTCCCACTGTACCCTCTGGGTACCGACAAAGTGCAGAGGCTCGCTCAGGCAAATAGAACAGCCCGATCAGTTTTTGTGCTGTGTGACATATCTATGTTATCATGGTTAGTGTGGATGCATGCGTGTGTGTAAGTGATTGAGTGTATTTCTGAGTTAGGGACTTGGTGGGGTCACTACTCCCAGCGGCTATACACTACAACCGTCCCTGCCGTGGAAGTTTAGCTCCCAGTCTAGATCCGCCATGTTCAGTATTAGCAGGGCCACCTCCTGCAGGACATGATTCATCACCATGTTTATGGTCACGTCCTTCCTTGCAGAGTTGGACGTAACCCCACGGACGGTCTTGAGTAAAGTGTCCTTGAAGGGTTTGTTAGGCCCAACTCTACTATACTCCTGGGAATGGGACAACCCCATCTCCTTGGCCCCATGTAGGACGTTAATTAAGGTGTAAAATTATTTTATTTTATTTAAAATGAGCAGGTAAATTTTAAAAAAATAGGTCCCACTACCTACTGTGTAACTGCAGTAATTGTTGCGATATTTGACCCAGAACGCAAAATTCGGTCTCAATTCGGACAGCAACATGGGTGAAATCTTTCGCCAGCTGTAACTCGCTAACGAAACATTTCCGGACCTATTAATATATGAACTTTTTTCTTTATTTTTTGCTAGTAGAATCAGCTCAGAAAGTACTCAGAACATATTGCAAATAAATGATTATTTTAGCTCATAATAACTTCGAAATATTTTGTTTCTGGAGTAATTCTAGGTATTGTTGACAAAAAATACATTTTTCCTTTTTTTCGTCAATATCTCTGTTATCCTTTGAGCTACTGACAAAGTAAAAAAACCATTGTGTTTGTCATTAACAAAGTAAACTTTTTTGTCTCTTGTAATTTTTTTGTAAAGTTAGCGGTTTTTGAGATATTTGACATTAAAAATTACAAACCGCCGCCATTTTTAAAATATTTGAAATAATGTTCTAATTTTTGGTAAAGTGATAAGAGGTTACACAAAAAATAGGTGTACAAAGTTTGAGCTCAATATCCTTTCTACTTATAAAAATATTAAGTATTTTGTGAAAAACACATACAGACAGACAGACGAAAAATAAGCATCGTAGACCCATGTTTATATTGTGAAATATGTTTGTCTCGATCCCAGGAACATATCCACAAAAGGGGTCCAGAGAGCTCGGGGACACTCTGTATAATAATCTTGGCTATACTAGATTTTTCAAACCTATACTGTATTTAAATTGTGTTCTTTAAATCTCGTTAAGATTTTTGCTTTTTTTACCAAGATAAACCTTTACATTGTGTCTCACATTAAATGTCATAAATTCCATCCTTAAGAAAATCCAATAACTAATAATAAAATTATGTAATATTATCAAAATTATCTAATAGATCGAACATTTTGGCAAGCGTTGAGTCAAAAGAAAATGTCATATATTTACTTGGCTGTATATATTTTCGCCTTTATTTATGTAGGTCGCAGTGTCATGGAATTGTTTCTAACATATTTTAGTTTATATTTCCTTAGTATTCATATGCTATCATATCATTAACTTTATTCCCCAATAAACTGAGTTATACTTTTGATTATCACTTACTTTTTTGAAAAACCTTCTGGTGCAAGAGCAATTTTACCCCTAATTGGTATATACTACTAAAAGTTGCAAGCTTATGTTTGTAACAATGATTATATTATTGAATTTACTGGGTCTGCCATCTGTCATGTTGGATCCACCATATTGAATAAAACTTTATTTATTTAAATAAGAAAGGCAAAACATTGTTTTAATGAAAATTTGAGAAGAAAAAATGGTAAAAGCCGTTTTGTCGTCATGCCTTTGTTTTCAATTTATAAACATTCAAAGTCGGAATGACGGGAAAATCACATTAGCAATTAAGTTGGGTTAAATGCAACATCAAAACTATTCTTTTGTGTTTTTCCTGCAGAAAAGACACAATAAGTGAACTTTAAATATTAGCAATACTAACAATATTGATATTAATAATAAAAAGTAACTAAAAATTAACTAGCAACACAACTACAAATTGAATGGCTATGGCAACCAATATTACAATATTTATTTAAAAAATTTAATAAAAGTTTCATTATAAATTACTAATATAATACATTTTTAAAGTATAACATTATACAATGTTCAAAATGCTTCCCCTTAATTATAAAGATATAATAATCCCAAATTTTATCCATTTATAACATAATGTAGCCTATATTGTCTGGTGGTACACAAACAGATTCGTCAATATTCGTTTTTTCAGAGTTTAACGTTTTTAAATTTTTTAGTAAATTCCAAATCATTAGGAAATGCAAACAATCTTCTCATTAACTCCTAAAAATTTCAATAGTCAATTTTAAAATCAGACAATGGATTTTAGCCAATGTTGGAACAAGAGAAATTAAGGATCAAACTGGAAATAATATATTTAAGGGAAAATTTCAAGTACGTTTTGTGTGGTCTAAACATGATTTCGTGGGTAAGAGATGTTTAGAAAGGCTTAAAATGTTTTTAAGAAATAAGATAAATAAAGAACATTTTAATTAATTATGAATGCATTACCAATGATTTTAGTAAATAAGAATTTGATACATAGTACAAGCAACTTAAGTGGCCTAATTTGTGTACAGACAGTAATTTTCATCGTTAATTTTATTAAGAACACATATTTTCAATTGTTTTATATCTTGAAACCTTTTATTTAAAATTGCTGATTGTATAGTTTCAAATTATATTTTATGGATATTATAACATAATATACACAAGTCTAATTCGACACCTACAAATATTTATATGGGAAGTCCCCTAAATCCTGCATGACATACAATTTGAAGTAGACTGTTAATTAAAAATACAATACTTAGTTTCTTTATTTATTAATTTGAATGCAGAGAAAACATGAATCTGAGAAAATCTTTTTTTTATCATGCGAATACACACTCGTAAATAAAACAAAACATGTAATTAGAACTTAAGCAGACAGGTCGCGTTTAATATCATATGTAGCGAGATGAACATAGGGAAAGAAATAATTTGAGCACCCCCCTCCGAAGCTTGTTTTCTTTACCAAGATATTATTTGGAATTGGGAAGTTTCACCAAGTATTATCGACATATATGGTACTGTACGGAATGGAGGATGAGGGAAAGTCTAATCTTGGCAAAGACGGTTTTCGAATAAACACGGAATGTCAAATTATTTAACATCAGTGTAGACTGTATTGTAATTCAAATTTTCCTGGAAATTTTAGAGAAACAGCTTGAAATTTTTTGTTGTTGTAATACCAGAAGCTGATAGTATCTCCATTTAACTGCAAAATTAGGTATGTCTTCTGTATTGAAATATTTCATTGTTAAATCCAGATATGTAGGACGTTCATTTTAATAAGATCCACGTAAAAAACATACAATCCATACAATTTAAATAGATTATGTTTTTATCATTGTTTGCTAATTTGTGGGAGAACAGAGATTAACACATTTTCAAAGTGGTAACAACCCACCAACTAAAAATTTATAATCTAAATAAGTTTTGATCAAATGAAAGTTGAAATCATTCCATCCATTCGGTCAGTATATAAAAAGATGTTTTCATCAATTAAACAATTAATTTTTGAGAGTAATTAAAAATAACTAAATGATGAAAAAGGTTATGTTAAGTGTTTGACACATGTTTGTAGATTATGTTATTCAAATTTCTTTAAAGACAAAAATAGCTTGGTGAAAAATACGGATTTCCGGAGCGATTTAGAATACAAAATAATTAAATTGGTTGACACACTAAAATGACTGAAAAAACTGGTATCAGTGAAATGCGTTAACACATGTACAAATTCAATTTTAGAAAGATTCTTCATTTTGCATCACAGTTTGTATCACAATCCAATGAGGGTTAACATTTCAAAAGGTAGTACCTTAATAAGTAGCAACATTTTCGTTTTCTTTTTAAAATTGTTGAGTTGCCACCCTGGCCTTGCTCATTTAGAGACAACATTTTTTGTCTTCACTAAAAATTTATAAGATGCCACACCATGGCCTTCTCCTATTTAAGGTAAACATTTTCGTCTTCCTTGGTTTATATTTGATTAGTTGCCACCATGGCCTTCTCATATTTATGGTAAACATTTTCGTCACCACTTAAAATTAACGAGTTGCCACCTCGGCTCTCTCCTATTTAGGGTAACATTTTCGTCTTCAATAATTTGTAGGTTAGATAGCTCAAAATATATACTGAAAGTTGATATTTTTTATTATATTTTGTATACTAATGGTGATAAACTTGATAAGTTGCTGTGGGATATTTCAGACACTGTAATATTCAATCATTGAAGCCATACACTTTACCTTTCATCCTGTTCTGAAATCGGGTAAAAGGTAGTTTTGTGAGTTTGATATGAGACTAAATATTGTTTGAACCTGTATATAATAGTTTAAGTATAAATATTTTAGACATTAATATAAATTTTTGTTGGATGGTAAAAACCATTGTTTATTTTAAGTTGAACCTAAAGTTTTACATAAATAAGGTACGGTACCTTATCGTCTTATCTATATTATTAGAAATTATGAGCCTTCAACTACAATTACCACTATTCACACCCTAGAATGCAACTTAATCATGCCATGTATGGATTAGTATTTTTACATGAATTTCCGTGTTCCTGTTGCTAAATTTCTTGTTTTCACAACTACATTCCGCATGATATTTTTACAAATGTTTTCATGAGATTGTGTTAACACTGCAACCAGGCAGCCTTGTAGCTGAGGGGTTAAAATACCTGACTGCAAAAACAAGTTTATTTCAGTCCAGTGATAACCCCTGTGTTTTTCATTTTAAAACGACAAAAAAATACAAATTAATTGAGCTCTTATGAACTACTTTCAGTTTATTTACCAATAGTAAAGTTATAATTTCATCACCTTAAGTATATACAAGTGTGCATAGTTTACATGATCCTACGTAGCTCCTCAACACTTAATTGATTTTAACAAATGAAGTTCATATTTTGTTTTTATCTCAGCAATGCTGTTGTGAAAGGTTATTTTAAGTATCAATTTTATGTTGCATGATCAGCTAATCAACAAAATTTTGTTTTGCAAATACCTTTACTTTATATTTGTATTTGTTTAACCTTTACAATTACATGAAAGAAGATGAGGAGTTGAATAAGTAATAGCCTACATTAATGGCTGGATTGAAACTGTTGAACCCTAGAGTATAACATCGCCACCTTGTCACCTGTCCATTACAGTCCAATCATATTTGGAGAAAATAGAAACTTAACTGAAAATAATTCGCTGAAAGGAGTGCACTTAAAGATGCATGGTCCTATATATAGTTCTCAGTAATAACACACCAAAAATCACAAACATTAGATTAG